>JAKDEW010000400.1:0-297466 GCA_021963965.1 Artemisiospiza belli
ACCAATTAGGGTTATTTCCCATTAATGAAGATGATTTTTCCATTAATAAGTGCCGATTCTCCACTAATAAGGCTGATTTTCCAATAATTAAAGCGATTTCCAATTAAAAATTGATTTTTCTAAGTAACGAGGATGATTTTCCAATCTAATAAGGTGATTTTTCCCACTAATTAAGGTGATTTTCCAGTAATGAAGATGATTTGTTATTAATAAACACGATTTTTCATTAATAAGCGTAATTTTTCCGACAATTAGGGTTATTTCCCATTAATGAAGATGATTTTTCCATTAATAAGTGCGATTTTCCCAGCTAATAAGGGTGATTTTCCAATAATTAAAGCGATTTTCCAATTAAAAATTTATTTTCTGGTAACGAGGATGATTTTCCAATAAATAAGGTGATTTTCCCAATAATAAAGGTGATTTCCCACTAATGAAGATGATTTGTTATTAATAAACACGATTTTTCATTAATAAGGGTGATTTTCCAATAATTAAACGTGATTTTTCCACTAACAAAGTTGATTTCCCATTAACCAACCGCTTTCACACCAACAAAATTAATTTCCCTTCAACAATTTTCCCTAAACCCCCAAAATTTATCCTGGGAACCTCTGGCACAACGACAAAACCTAAATAATTTATTTTTTTTTTTAAAAATCAACAAATCCAGCGGATTTTGGGTGGTTTTTTTTTTTACCCCCCAACCTTTGGAAAAACCAGGGAGAGCGAGCGGACCGGAAAACAGCTCAGCTCCGCGGCAAAATCCAGGAATAGAAAGGAAAATCCCAGCTCCAAATCCTGGGATTTAACCTCAATCACAGCCCCGTGAAAATTCGGAGAATGTTTTCCTCGGAATTACGCAAAATCCGGAATATCCGCCTAATCTGGGGAATATTCGAGGCAGAGGACATTAAAAAAAAGCTTCGGGTCCTGATTTCCATCCCGGCCCGGAGCGAAAAAAATGCCAAATATGAGATTTTTTAAATTTTTCTACAATTAAGAGCGATTTTTCCAATAATTAAGGTGATTTTTCCATAATTAAGGTGATTTTTTCCATAATTAAGGTGATTTTTTCCATAATTAAGGCGATTTTCCCAATAATCTAAGGTGGATTTCAATTATAAAAAATGATTTTCCAGTAATGAAGACGATTTTTCATTATAAGTAAGTTGATTTTCCAATAAAAAGGTGGTTTTCCAATAATTAAGGTGATTTTTCCTAAATAAGGTGGTTTTCCAATAATTAAGGCGATTTCCAAGTAAAAAAAAAAGTGATTTTCATTAACGAAGGTGTTTTCTCATTAACAAGTGTGATTTTCCAATGAAAAAGTTGATTTTCCACTAATAAAGGCGATTTTTCCAGTGGAAAAAAGTGATTTTCCAGCAATTAGGGTTATTTTCCATTAACGAAGATGATTTTTCATTAATAAGTGCGATTCTCCACTAATAAGGCTGATTTTCCAATAATTAAAGCCATTTCCAATTAAAAATTCCATCTCTCCGGGGAGTTTCACGGTCTCAGCGCCTTCCGTTGGTTATCCCCGATAATTCCATCCCTCCGGGGAGTTTCACGGTCTCGACAAAACTCGGGGACGGCGGCGAGGGATTGGATCGAGGAAGGAGCCTGGGAAATGGATTTGAGGATCTTGGAAGCCTTTCCCGACCTTTAATTCCACGGGAAACCCACCCCGGAGCACGGAAGTTGAAGCCAAAAAGGAATTTCGGAGAGGGGAAAATTTTCCCGTGGAGGGAAAATCGGAGTTTTGGAGAAATCTGGGAATGCTGGGAGATCCCGCCAAAAGAATTCCAGCAATGTGCCCCGTGCCGGAAAGTGGCCGTGGCCAGGTTTGGAGAAACCCAAAGAGTTGGAAGGGACCTCAAGGACCGCGGAATTCCGACCCCTCGGCCACGGACAGGGACGTCCAACTCGGAGATGGATTTTTGCCGGGAAATGATCACGGAATTCCGACCCCTCTGCCATGGACAGGGACGCCCAGCGTCCAACTCGGAGATGGATTTTTGCCGGGAAATGATCACGGAATTCCGACCCCTCTGCCATGGACAGGGACGTCCAGCGTCCAACTCGGAGATGGATTTTTGCGGGAAATGATCACGGAATTCCGACCCCTCGGCCATGGACGGGGACGCCCAACGTCCAACTCGGAGATGGATTTTTGCCGGGAAATGATCACGGAATTCCGATCCCTCGGCCATGGAAAGGGACGTCCAGCGTCCAACTCGGAGATGGATTTTTGCCGGGAAATGATCACGGAATTCCGACCCCTTTGCCACGGACAGGGACGCCCAGCGTCCAACTCGGAGATGGATTTTTGCTGGGAAATGATCACGGAATTCCGACCCCTCTGCCATGGACAGGGACGCCCAGCGTCCAACTCGGAGATGGATTTTTGCCGGGAAATGATCACGGAATTCCGACCCCTTTGCCACGGACAGGGACGTCCAGCGTCACCCGGAGATGGATTTTTGCCGGGAAATGGGTGGGAATAAACCAAAATTGGGGCTAAAACGCCAGAAAAAACCTTCGGAAAACTAAATTCGGGATCCTGCCTCACGATTTGGGAAACTGAGGGTCTGGCGGGAGCGGGGGAAGAGGCTGGAGCCGAGGAATTCCCAATGATCCCAAGTTCCTCCCGGCTCCTCGCACCAGGAGACCTCACCCGGATGGGAAAATCCAACATTTGGAGGAAGAAATTCCAGGAATTCCAAGAATTCCAGGCCTTAATCTGCTGCCGGAGGCAGGACAGCGGGAAGGAATGGATCCTTTCCGTGCCTCGTTTTCCAGAGCGAATCCAAGCCCTGGGTTTCTCCTCCTTCTCGTCCCGGAGGAATTCTGGGAATTCCCGCCAGGAGCTGGAATATCCTCGGGCAGCACCAGGGATTTGTGTCCTCGCTCCGCCTCTTTTCCAAACCTGGCTCTTCCCAGCGCCTCCCGGGAAAGGGAATAAACGGAGAGAATTCCAAGGAAAAATCGTGGGATGCTCAAATCGGGTATTTCTGAGATTTGAGGCATCTTTCATTCCACAAATCCGCTTTTTTTGGGAATTTTTTGGAGTCGGGAAATGGCTGCTGCCTGTAAGGAGCGGGGGGGGTGGTTGATCCCGGAGAACTGGATTGGATTTTGAGAGAATTCCCCTTGGATATTCCAGCTCAGCCACACTTAGTCCAGGAAGATTTAAAGGCTGTGTTACGTCTCCGATATCCTTTGGAATGTGCCAAAAAAAAAATAAAAAATATTGGGAATCCCGAGGAATAACTTGGGCACAATTTCCCAGCAGGTGGGATTTGGGCGAAGGCCCCTCGCATCCCAAAATTCCTGCGTTTTTTGTCCAAGGAAAAAAACTCCAGACGGTCAAAAATCCGCTTTTTTGTCCTTCAGGCTTTTCCTTGGAATTCCTCCTCGGAGAAGCGGCGGCAGGGCCGAGTTTTCCACGGAAATTTCTCCTTTTCCCCTGCCTGGGAATCTTCTCCGAGGATTTCAAGCCCGCAACCTCAGAACGCTTCCCGACGGGGCGGAAAAAATCCCGACACAAAAATCCGGGCGACGTTCCCGCTCCGAGATTCCCGCGGCTCCGGAGAGAAGCCGCCATTTTAGGACAAGCGTGGAAAACACTCCGTGGAGAAGCTGGGAAATCCCGCCGGGAATGCTCTGCCGTCCTCCACCGGGACGACGCCGCTGTTGATAATTCCCGAGCCGGGAATCAAATCCCGCCTCACCGTGGGGTGATTCCGGCGGGATCCGGGAGCTCGGCGATGGAAAATTCCCGGAGGATTCCAAGGCCTGATGAGGGAACGTCCCCATGGATGCGAGGGACGGATTGGGAGAGGCCTCCGGCACCTGGAGACGCTCTGGTTCCTAAATCCTAAAATTTTAAGGGAATTCCAATAAAAAACTTCCCCGCTTATCCCAAATTTCCTTTTCCTGAGATTATCCAGAAACCTTTAAATAAGATTTCCTGGGATGAAACCCGGACTGGGAAAGCTCCAGAGCTCCTTCCGAGCTGCGGATCTCCTGCGAGAAACCCAACCGAGACCTGGGAATCGTGGAATTTCGTGGAATTTCGTGGAATTTCATGGAATTTCACGGAATTTCATGGAATGGCTGGGGTTGGAAGGGGCCTTCAAGATCATGGAATTGCACAGGGACATCTTCTGCTATCCCAGCTTGCTCCAAGCCTTGTCCAGCCTGGCCTTGGAAACTTCCAGGGATGGGGAAAATGCGGGAATGGGGAAAATGCGGGAATGGGGAAAATCTGGGAATGGGGAAAATGCAGGAATGGGGAAAATGCAGGAATGGGGAAAATGCAGGGATCGGGAAAATGCGGGAATGGAGAAAATGCGGAAATGGAGAAAATGCGGGAATGGGGAAAATGCAGGAATGGGGAAAATGCGGGAAAGGGGAAAATGCGGGGATGGGGAAAATGCGGGAATGGGGAAAATGTGGGAATGGAGAAAATGCAGGAATGGTGAAAATGCGGGAATGGGGAAAATGCGGGGATGGAGAAAATGCGGGAATGGGGAAAATGCGGGAATGGGGAAAATGTGGGAATGGGGAAAATGCGGGAATGGGGAAAAAGCAGGGATGGGGAAAATGCAGGAATTTTTTTTTTTCCGGCCGGGATATGAGGATCGAGGGTGGGATGCAGCCGTGGTTTGGATGGGCTGATGGGACTCATCCCTGTCACCTCCAGGGATGCAGGTGGGAATTCCAGTCAGCGGGAATTTCCGCGGGAAATTCCAGTCAGCGGGAATTTCTGCTCCCTCTAGTGGCATCTGAGTTTTAAAATTTTTTTAAAATTGATTTTTAAAGCTCCAAGACCCCGGATCTGCTCAATCCCAACCCCTGGAAAGGCCAAGACCTGGAATTCCCGGAGATTCAATGACGCACAACCTCCCATCGGCCAAACCCAGCCCAGGGCTGAATTCCTTCTCTCCTCCAGGAGATTTCCAGGGATTAAAGGTTTTCATTTGAGAGTCCTGCATTCCCCTTTGGGAATGATCCTTTCCCCAGGAAATGCCCAATCCCAGCTCAGGAATGATCCTTCCCTCAGAAAAATCCTGCGTTCCACCATGGGAATGATCCTTTCCTCAGGAAATTCCCGATTGCAAGTTGGGAATGATTATTTCCCCAGGAAATTCCTGATCCCACCTCAGGAATGATCCTTTCCTCAGGGAACTCCTTATTCCACCCTGGGAATGATCCTTTCCCCAGGAAACTCCTGATCCCAGCTCGGGAATGACCCTTTCCTCAGAAAATTCCTGATCCCACCTTGGGAATGATCCTTTTCCCAGGAAATTCCTGATCCCACTTTGCGAATGATCCTTTTCCCCGGAAATTCCCAGTCTCACTTTGGGAATGATCGTTTCCTCAGAAAATTCCTGATTGCAAGTTGGGAATGATCTTTATCCAGAAAATTCCTGATCCCAGCTCAGGAATGATCCTTTCCCCAGGAAATCCCTGATCCCACTTTGGGAACGATCCTTTCCTCAGGAAACACCTGCATTCCACCTTGGGAATGATCCTTTCCTCAGGAAACTCCTGATCCCAGCTCGGGAATGATCCTTTTCTCAGAAAATTCCAGATCCCACTTTGGGAATGATCCTTTCCTCAGGAAATTTCTGATCCCAGCTCAGGAATGATCCTTTCCCCAGGAAATCCCTGATCCCACTTTGGGAATGATCCTTTCCCCAGGAATCTCCTGATCTTATCTCAGGAATGACCCTTTCCCCAGGAAATTCCTGATCCCACCTCAGGAATGATCCTTTCCTCAGAAAATTCCAGATCCCACATTGGGAACGATCCTTTCCCCAGGAAATTCCCAATCCCAACTCGGTAATGATCCTTTTCCCAGGAAATTCCAGATCCCACTTTGGGAATGACCCTTTCCTCAGGAATCTCCTGATCTCATTTCAGGAATGATGCTTTCTCCAGGAAATTCCAAATCCCAGCTCAGGAATGATCCTTTCCCCAGGAAAATCCCATCCCACCTTGGGAATGATCCTTTTCCCAGGAAACTCCTGCATTCCACCTTGGGAATGATCCTTTCCCCCGGAAATTCCCAGTCTCACTTTGGGAATGATCGTTTCCTCAGGAAATTCCTGTTCCCAGCTCAGGAATGATCCTTTCCCCAGGAAATTCCAGATTTCAAGTTGGGAATGATCCTTTCCTCAGGAAACTCCTGATCCCACCTTGGGAATGATCCTTCCCCTAGGAAACTCCAGGTCCCACTTTGGGAATGATCCTTTCCCCAGGAAAATCCCATCCCACCTTGGGAATGATCCTTTCCCCAGGAAATTCCTGATTCTACCTTGGGAATGATCCTTTCCCCTGGAAATTCCCAGTCTCACTTTGGGAATGATCCTTTCCTCAGGAAACTCCTGATCCCACCTCAGGAATGATCCTTTCCCCAGGGAACTCCCACATTCCACTTTGGGAATGATCCTTTCCTCAGAAAATTCCTGATTGCAAGTTGGGAATGATCCTTTCCCCAGGAAACTCCAGATCCCAGCTCAGGAATGATCCTTTCCTCAGGGAATTCCTGATCCCACCTTGGGAATGATCCTTTCCCCAGGAAATTCCCAGTCTCACTTTGGGAATGATCCTTTCCTCAGAAAATTCCAGATCCCACTTTGGGAATGATCCTTTCCCCAGGAAACTCCTGCATTCCACCTTGGGAATGATCCTTTTCCCAAGAAAGTTCCTGACTCCAGCCTGGGAATGATCTTTATCCAGAAAATTCCTGATCCCAGCTCAGGAATGATCCTTTCCCCAGGAAATCCCTGATCCCACTTTGGGAATGATCCTTTCCTCAGGAAACACCTGCATTCCACCTTGGGAGTGATCCTTTCCCCAGGAAACTCCTGATCCCAGCTTGGGAATGATCATTTCCTCAGGAAATTCCTGAACTCTACTCATGCATGATCCTTTCCCCAGGAAATTTCCGATTCCACCTTGGGAATGATCCTTTCCCCAGGAAATTCCCGATTTCAAGTTGGGAATGATCCTTTGCCCAGGAAATTCCTGATCCCACCTCGGGAATGATCCTTTCCCCAGGAATCTCCTGATCCCAGCTTGGGAATGATCCTTTCCTCAGGAAATTCCTGATCCCACCTCAGGAATGATCCTTTCACCAGGAAATTCCTGATCCCACCTCAGGAATGATCCTTCCCCTAGGAAACTCCAGGTCCCACCTTGGCAATGATCCTTTTCCCGAGAAATTCCTGATCCCATCTTGGGAATGATCCTTTCCCCAGGAATCTCCTGATCCCACCCCTGTCCTTTCAGCAAATCCCAGGGGATTTAAAATCCATCCCCCGATCCCTGTTAACCCCCTCACGCCCCTTTGGGAATGGGATCCTGCTCCACCAACATCTCCTGGGCCCCTTTCCCACCAGGAAAAGAGGGAATTCTGCCCCTCAGGTCAGATCCCACCTGGAATTCTGCATCCAGCATCCAACATCGGGAGGATGTGGAGCTGCTGGAGCAATTCCGGAGGAAGCCACGGAGATGCTCCGAGGGCTGGAGAGAGGCTGGGAGAGCTGGGAATGTCCAGCCTGGAGAAGGGAAGGATCCAGGGAAACCTTGGAGTTCATTCCAGAGCCTGAAGGGGCTCCAGGAGAGCTGGAGAGGGAATTTGGGACAAAGGGATGGAGGGACAGGACACAGGGAATGGCTCCCACTGCCGGAGGGCAGGGATGGACGGGATTTGGGAAGGAATTCTTCCCTGGGAATGTGGTGAGGGGCTGGGATGGAATTCCCAGAGAATCTGTGGCTGCCCCTGGATCCCTGGAAATGTCCAAGGCCAGGCTGGATGTTGGAACAACCTGGGATGGTGGAGCGAGGTGTCCCTGCCCACGGAAAAGGCTGAAATTCCACGATCTCCCAGTCCTCTCCCATCCCAAACCGTTCCATAACTCTGTAATTCCACGATTCCACATCCGCCGGCGCTGAGCGACCCCAAAGCCACCTCCACCCCCGAAATCCCCCCTGCTCCTGGAGGATCCCCCCCATTCCCGGGCTTGGAGATTCCATCAGGACCTCGGGAAGGCGGGACCTCCTCCCCGGAGCCTCCCTTGTCCCACATGGAAGCGCCGGCCCGGCCGGGAATTCCCGTTCCCACCCAGCCGCAGTTCCTGGGAACGGGAATTCCGTCCCGGATTGGTCTCCTCAACCTTAACCGCGGCTCCTTAACGTGGTCAAAAGCATCAATTAAGGGAAGATAAAAGCATTGATTAACGACCGGCCTCGGGTCTCCCCGAAAAGCCGCGGCTGCTCCGTGCCTGGAATTGTCCCAGGTTGGCTTGGGTGCCTGGAATGGTCCCAGGTCGGGTTGGGATGGTGGGAGGTGCAGGAGATGGAGAAAGGTGGATTTTAAAGCTCCTTTCCCACCCAAACCGTCCCACGACTCCGTGATTTGCAGCTTTTAACCCATAAAAAACGGAGGAGCCACACGGACGTTGCCCTCGGGAATGGAGCACCGGCTCCCTTCTCCTTCCCGAGGGAAAATTGTCCCGGCCAGGAGCTCCCCGGACCGGCGGGACCAGCCCTGGATGTGCCGCGAATCATCCCAGCCCCTCAGGGAGATCTCATCCCGGGAAATCACTGAAAACCACAAAATTGGAATTTCCAATCCCAAAAACGGAATTTCGCTGGATGAGAAATTATTCCTTCAGGGAAACTTCTAAATCTAAAATATCCCTAAGGTGGAGAAACACCTTTTCCTGGTGTTTTTCCGGCTTCCTCCTTGTTCCTTGGAAGATCCAACTCAGTGGAGACCCACCAGAGATGGAACATGAGGAACCATCCACAAACCATCTTTGCCCAAGACCTGCAGGATTTTGCTCTTGGAGACCACCAGCACTGGAAATTCCCAATTTTCTCCTGCCCGGGGCTCTAAACCCAAATTTCCAATCCCAAAAACGAATTTCAGAGGATGAGAAATTATTTCTTTAGGGAACATCTAAAATATCCTTAAGGTGGAGAAACACCTTTTCCTGATGTTTTTCCTCCTTGATTTGTGGAGTATCCAACTCAGTGGAGACCCACCAGGGGTTGAGCACGAGGAACCAACCACAAACCAGGATTTCCCTTGGAGACCACCACCACTGGAAATTCCTGATTTTCTCCTGCCCGCGGCTCTAAACCCAAATTTCCAATCCTAAAAATGAATTTCAGAGGATGAGAAATTATTCCTTCAGGGAATCTTGTAAATGTAAAATACCCCTGAGGTGGAGAAACACCTTTTCCTGATGTTTTTCCTCCTCGTTTTTTGGAGGATCCAACTCAGTGGAGACCCACGAGAGGTCGAGCACGAGGAACCAACCACAAACCAGGATTTCCCTTGGAGACCACCGCCGCCGCCACCGCGAATTCCCGACTTTCTCCCACCTTTACCTTTCCGTCTCCTCCTTCACCGCCGAGTACTGGCCGGGCTGGCGGCCGGGGCGCTGCTCCGGCCCCTTCTCGCTGCCCTCCAGCTCCTGCTCCAGCGACGAGCTGGTGCTGCCCTCCCGGCTGACATTGCTGCTCCGCCCGGGGCTGTTCTCCGTGGACGCCCGCGGCGACTCCGTGTTCTGCTTCAGCGTCTGCAGCTTGGCCAGCGGGATGATGTCGCAGTTCTGGGGCCGGTGCCACACCGTCCTCTGCGTGGTGGCATTGTAGTAGTAGAAGCGCGAGGTGTTGGGGTCGAAGAGCTCCCACCACTGGTTCTCATTGGTGCGCTTGATGCGCACCGCCGGCCGGCGGGTCCCACACGCACTCGCCCGTGATCAGGTTGGCGTACATGCGCTCCCGGGTGCGAGGCTCGATGATTTCCACCCATTCCAGCCTGGGAAAGGACAGGGAGAGAGTGGAAATGTCAACCAAGAGACCTTGGAAGGTCACCCAAGCCACCCGGTGGTTTTGTGATTTGACAACATCATGGGATGGAGAAGAGCGACTGCTCAAATCTTCCTTGCACCCCCAGTGAGTCTCCTGTGTCCAAGATTCGATAAATCCCACCCATTCCAGCCTGGGAAAGGACAAGGAGAGAAGGGGAACATCAACCAAGAGACCTCAGAAGGTCACCCAAGGTCTGATGATTCCGTGATTCGGCAAAAGCGCGAAATGGAGAAGAGAAACGGCTCAACTCTTCCTTCCACCCCCATGGAGTCTCCTGTGCCCAAGATTCGATAAATCCCACCCACTCCAGCCTGGGAAAGGACAGGGAGAGAGTGGAAACGTCAACCAAGAGACCTTGGAAGGTCACCCAAGGTTTGATGATTCCGTGATTTGACGCCAGCGTGGGATGGAGAAGAGCGACTGCTCAACTCTTCCTTGCACCCCCATCGAGTCTCCTGTGCCCAAGACTCGATAAATCCCACCCATTCCAGCTGGGAAAGGACAGGGAGAGATGGGAAGCATCAGCCAAGGTCTCTCCCAGTCCCGACTATCCGATGATTCCACGATTTGACGCAAACACGGGATGGAGAAGGGCAACTGCTCAACTCTTCCTTGCACCCCCATCAAATATTCCATGTCCAAGACTCGATGATTCCCACCCATTCCAGCCTGGGAAAGGACAGGGAGAGATGGGGAACGTCAACCAAGAGACCTCGGAAGGTCACCCAAGGTCTGATGATTCCGTGATTTGGCAAAGCGCGAAACGGAGAAGAGAAACGGCTCAACTCTTCCTTCCACCCCCATCGAGTCTCCTGTGCCCAAGACTTGATAAATCCCACCCACACCAGCCTGGGAAAGGACAGGGAGAGATGGGAAGCGTCAACCAAGAGACCTCGGAAGGTCACCCAAGCCACCCCATGGTTTTGTGATCTGACAACACCATGGGATGGAGAAGAGCGACTGCTCAACTCTTCCTTGCACCCCCAGTGAGTCTCCTGTGTCCAAGACTCGATAAATCCCACCCATTCCAGCCTGGGAAAGGACAAGGAGAGAGTGGAAATGTCAACCAAGAGACCCTGGAAGGTCACCCAAGGTTTGATGATTCCGTGATTTGACGCCAGCGCGGGATGGAGAAGAGCGACTGCTCAAATCTTCCTTGCACCCCCATCAAATATTCCATGTCCAAGACTCGATGATTCCCACCCATTCCAGCCTGGGAAAGGACAAGGAGAGATGGGACGCATCAACTAAGGTCTCTCCCAGTCCCGACTATCCGATGATTCCATGATTTGACGCTAACACGGGATGGAGAAGAGCGACTGCTCAACTCTTCCTTGCACCCCCATCAAATATTCCATGTCCAAGACTCGATGATCCCCACCCATTCCAGCCTGGGAAAGGACAAGGAGAGAAGGGGAACATCAACCAAGAGACCTCAGAAGGTCACCCAAGGTCTGATGATTCCGTGATTCGGCAAAAGCGCGAAATGGAGAAGAGAAATGGCTCAACTCTTCCTTCCACCCCCATGGAGTCTCCTGTGCCCAATATTCGATAAATCCCACCCATTCCAGCCTGGGAAAGGACAGGGAGAGAGTGGAAATGTCAACCAAGAGACCTCGGAAGGTCACTCAAGGTTTGATGATTCCGTGATTTGACAACACCATGGGATGGAGAAGAGCGACTGCTCAACTCTTCCTTGCACCCCCAGTGAGTCTCCTGTGCCCAAGATTCGATGAATCCCACCCATTCCAGCTGGGAAAGGACAGGGAGAGACGGGGAACGTCAACCAAGAGACCCCGGAAGGTCACCCAAGGTCTGATGATTCCGTGATTTGACGCCGGCGCGGGATGGAGAAGAGCGACTGCTCAAATCTTCCTTGCACCCCCATCGAGTCTCCTGTGTCCAAGATTCGATAAATCCCACCCATTCCAGCCTGGGAAAGGACAGGGAGAGATGGGAAACATCAACCAAGAGACCTTGGAAGGTCACCCAAGGTCTGATGATTCCGTGATTTGGCAAAGTGCGAAATGGAGAAGAGAAACGGCTCAACTCTTCCTTCCACCCCCATCGAGTCTCCTGTGCCCAAGATTCGATAGATCCCACCCATTATTCCAGCCTGGGAAAGGACAGGGAGAGAGTGGAAATGTCAACCAAGAGACCTTGGAGGGTCACCCAAGGTCTGATGATTCCGTGATTTGACGCCAGCGCGGGATGGAGAAGAGCGACTGCTCAAATCTTCCTTGCACCCCCATTGAGTCTCCTGTGTCCAAGACTTGATAAATCCCACCCATTCCAGCCTGGGAAAGGACAGGGAGAGATGGGAAGCATCAACCAAGGTCTCTCCCAGTCCCGACTATCCGATGATTCCATGATTTGACGCAAACACGGGATGGAGAAGAGCGACTGCTCAACTCTTCCTTGCACCCCCATCAAATATTCCACGTCCAAGACTCGATGATCCCCACCCATTCCAGCCTGGGAAAGGACAGGGAGAGAAGGGGAACGTCAACCAAGAGACCTCGGAAGGTCACCCAAGCCACCCCACGACTTTCCCATTTGACAAAATCATGGGATGGAGAAGAACAACCGCTCAGCTCTTTCTTCCAGCTCCACCAAGTCTCCCATGTCCAAGAGTCGATGATTCCCACCCATTCCAGCCTGGAAAGGAACAGGGAGAGACGGAAAATTTAACCAGGTCCCTCCCAACCCCAGCCATCTACTGATTCCGTGATTTGACGCCAGCGCGGGATGGAGAAGAGCGACTGCTCAACCCTTCCTTCCACCCCTATAAAGTCTCCCATGTCCAAGACTCGATGATTCCCACCCATTCCAGCCCGGAAAAAAACACGGAAAGAAGGGAAAATTCAGCCAAGATCCCTTCCAACCCAACCATCCAATGGTTCCATGGCTTGATGCTCACGGGGTGGGGAAGAGCAATTTCAGAACTTCTCTTTTCACCCTATAAAGTCTCCAAGACTTGATAAATCCCACCCATTCCAGCCTGGAAAAAAACACGGAAAGAAGGGAAATCCAACCAAGATCCCTTCCAACCCAAACCACCCAACGGTTCCGTGATCAACATTCACAGTGAGCGCAGGATGAAGAGAAACCTCACAACTCCTCCTTCCACCCCCACAGAATTATTTACACAAAACACAGAATTCTCCAAAGGTTTTCCAGCCAATCCCTGATTTTCAGCTCCCAGGGAAACCCAACAAGTCTGCAAAACGCACACTTGGGGTTGGAGCACCACAATTTCCACCTGGGATTGTGGCGTCCACCCCGAACCCTTGAAGGCCCAGAGCCGGGGATCAAACCACATTCCACGAGGGAACGGGAAGGGCTGGAATCACCAACCTGGAGATGAACTTCTCCTGCACCACCCACACCGCCAAACCCGGCAGCATTCCCCGCAAAAACTCCAAAAAATTCTGGATTCGGCCTCCCCTGGTCCCGGTGGGGCAGCGCCGCTCCCCGGCGCTCCGAAGATCCCGGAGCTCCTTCGCTCCCTGTCCCGATTTCGACACCGGGAAAAGGCGTCGGCTCCGTGGGCTCCGGCGCCGTCCCAAATCCACGCAGCCGGGCTGGGTGACAACAACCACGGGTGGCACCGACAGCACCGAAACATGATGGTGACGGGGATGGAGATGGCGAGGGGTGGACAGGCCCAGCCGTGCCTGGGGTCCGTGGGAAGGGATGGAAACTGGGATGGAAACTGGGATGGAAACTGGGATGGAAACTGGGATGGAATTTGGGATGGGATCATGGGATGGGATGGGATCATGGGATGGGATGGGATGGGATCATGGGATGGAAACTGGGATGGAAACTGGGATGGAAACTGGGATGGAATGGGATAGGATGGGATGGGATCATGGGATGGGATGGGATGGGATGGGATGGGATGGGATGGAATCATGGGATGGGATCATGGGATGGGATGAGATGGGATCATGGGATGGGATCATGGGATGGGGTGGGATGGAATCTGGGATGGAAACTGGGATGGAATCATGGGATGGGATGGGATCATGGGATGGAAACTGGGATGGAAACTGGGATGGGATGGGATGGGATGGGATGGAATCATGGGATGGGATCATGGGATGGGATGGGATCATGGGATGGAAACTGGGATGGAAACTGGGATAGAATGGGATGGGATGGGATGGAATTTGGGATAGGATGGGATAGGATGGAATCATGGGATGGAAACTGGGATGGAAACTGGGATGGGATGGAATCATGGGATGGGATGGGATGGAATCATGGGATGGGATCATGGGATGGGATAGGATGGGATCATGGGATGGAAACTGGGATGGAAACTGGGATGGGATCATGGGATGGGATCATGGGATGGGATCATGGGATGGAATCTGGGATGGAATCATGGGACGGAATCATGGGATGGAATCATGGGATGGAATCTGGGATGGAATCATGGGATGGGATGGGATGGGATGGGACGGGATGGGATGGGACGGGACGGGATGGTCCCATGGGCAAGGGGACACCTTTCCCCCTCCCAGGGTGCTCCAAACCCTGTCCAGCCAGGCCTTTGAAACTTCCAGGGATCCAGGGGCAGCCACAAATTCTCTGGGAATTCCATTCCAGCACGTCACCACACTCACAGAAAAGAATTCCTTCCCAATATCCCATCCATCCCTGCCCTCTGGCAGTGGGAAGCCATTCCCTGTGTCCTGTCCCTCCATCCCTTGTCCCAAGTCCCTCTCCAGCTCTCCTGGAGCCTCTTCAGTCTCTGAGGTCTCCCTGGACCCGTCCCTTCTCCAGGCTGGACATTCCCAGCTCTCCCAGCCTTTCTCCAACCCTCGGAGCCACTCCAGGGCCTCCTCTGGATCTGCTCCAGCAATCCCAGGTCCCCCTGCTGTTGGATCCTGGAGCTGGGTGCAGAATTCCAGGTGGGATCTCACCTGAGCAGGTCATTGGGGCAGAATTCCCCTTTTCCTGCTGCCCACGCTGTGGGATGAGCCGGGGACATTGGGCATTTCCAGGACCAGAGCACACGGATGAGTCCTGTGGAGCCTCTCACCGACCAACATTCCCAAATTCCGTCTCTCCAGGGCTGCTCTCCATCCTTTCCCCCCAAATCCGCATTTTCCCGGAATCGCCCTGACCCCCCCCTCACTCACAAACGCAACCAAAAAGGGATTTCTGGGATCATCCAGCAGCAAATGGAAGCCTAGAAAATTCCAAGGAGGATTAAGAGACGTCGTAATCCCAAAAAAACAGAGAATTCCACGGATTTTTCAGATTGCCCCAAACACTGCACTCGTCACCTCTGGATAATCCAGAGGGTACCTGGGACATTCCCAGGATCCGCATTTTTATTCAAATTCCCCTTTTGTGTGGGTTTTTATTAAAAAAAAAGAAAGGAATTTAATGGAGTTATTTGGGATTTGTCCTCGCCTGCTTTTCCAAGGCTTTTAAGGAACGTCTGGGGAGGAACGAAAAGCCAAGTGAGGCTTGTTGAGGAAGGAACCTGACGCACCCGGGGAGTCGGACAATGACGGATCACGTGGATCACATTCCCGGGAACGAACCCCTGGAGGCTCCTCAGAAACCCCCAATTTCCAGGGAAAAAAAATCCCAGGACGGGGGTCCCGGGTGTGAGCCTGGCTCTGAGCCCTCAGCTGGTCCAGCTCGTTTTCCAACGGGATTTAAAATCCTCCGGATGGACAAAAAGATTTTCAGGGCTGGTGGGGTTCCAGCTGGGATCAAACCCCCCTAAAGGAGGAAAACGCGTCCAGATCCTCCTGGGAATGAGAGGAAATTCCATAATTGAGCTTTTCCCTGCAGGACAGAGGCTGAAAGCAGTGGGAGGGGAGTCGGTCCCAAATCGTGGAATTCCGCGAAACTCGGATCTGGCGCGGGGCTGGAAGCCATTTCCAGGGAATTGGGATTGGCCAAAGAACCCGCCAAGGTGGCCAATCCCAGCCCAGGGACGATTTGGGAATCCCAGGATATCGAGGGGCAGGGAAGGGAATGGGACGATCCTGAAGTTCCTTTCGGACCTAAAGCATTCCATGATTTTTTGAGGAGCAACTGGAATTCCCGATTCCCAGCAAGGTTTTGGAGATCTTGGGAGCGGCTCCGCAGCACTTGGGGGGCTCCGCTCCCCGAATTTCCCACTCCCAGGCGATCCCTTTGGAATCACGACCCAAAACATCCAAGATTTCCCAACGTGTCCAAGAACCCAAATCCCCCCATCAGCGCAAAATTCCCAGGAGAGGACAATTCCCATCTCATTTCCCATCTCATTTCCCATCTCGTTTCCCATCTTGTTTCTCATCTCCTTTTTAAAATTTAATTTAAAAATTTCTTAATTTAATATTAATTAAAACCTCCTGCAAAACTCCATAAAAATTTAAATCACTCATGGAATTATTAAGTGGGTTGGGGTGAAAGGAGCTTTTAAAGCTCATCCGTTCCAAACGCTGCCCGATGGTTTATTTATTATGGATTAATTAATTAACGTTCATTATCACACCCTTTATTTTATTAATTATCCCCATCATTTTATTTATCATCCACTTCATTATTATTCCTTTAATTACTACACCCATTATTTTATTTATTATTGATTTTTTGGGAATGTTTGATTTGAAATACGGGGGAACACCCCACAAAATTCCTTGATGCCAGACCTCGGAAAATCGGGAACCGACGGGAAAGAAAATCACGGAGTGAGGGCTGGGAGCGGGGTGGATCCTCAGCCACTCCATGGAAAATGGGAAAACTCCTCCTGGTTTTGGAGCATTCCATGGCTTTGCCATGGAATCGCTGCGCTCCCATCCCTCACCTTGGGATTTTGGGAAATCGAGCGTCCTCCCCCCAAAATCCCAAGGCAACCCTGTGGCGGGTCCGCCACGGCTCAGTGATTATCGCGGAAAATAATGGAATTTTTCCCCGTGGAAAAATTTTTTTTCCAATGCGCTTCGACGTGCTGGGACACATCCCACTAGCCCAGGTTGCTCCAGTTCCTGGCCTTGGACAATTCCAGGGATGGAGCAGCCACAGCTCCTCTGGGAATTCCACTCAAGTGCCTCACCACCCTCCCAGGGAAGAATTCCTTCCCGAATTCCAATTGAAACATCTCAATTTCTAATTCCAAACCTTTCCCTATCCTCTGAAAACTTGAAGCCTCAACTCTGGGTAAAGCCGATCCCGCCTGAACCTGATTTCCCTCTTTTTGGACAATTCAGGGATTTAAAACAACTCCTCCAACTTCTTCCCACCAGGTCCTCGTTTGGAGCTGCTCCCTTCCCACCAAAATCCCAGGAATCGATGCGGGAATCCGATCCCGTTTCTCTCTGATTCCATGGGCAGGGACGCGTTCCGCTATCCCAGCCTGGCCTTGGACAATTCCAGGGATGGAGCAGCCACGGAATCCCCTGGGAATTCCATTCCAGCGCCTCACCACCCTCCCAGGGAAGAATTCCTTCCCAAATTCCAATCAAAACCTCTCCATTTTTAATTCCAAATCCTTCCCTGTTCCTCTGACAACTTGAAGCCTCAACTCTGGGTAAAGTCGATCTCCTGCTTGAGCCTAATTTCCCTCTTTTTGGACAATTCAGGGATTTAAAACAACTCCTCCAACTTCTTCCCACCAGGTCTTTTTTGGAGCTGCTCCCTTCCCACCCAAATCCCAGGAATCGATGCGGGAATCCGATCCTGTTTCTCTCTGATCCCATGGGCAGGGACGCGTTCCGCTATCCCAGGTTGCTCCAAGCCCTTCCCAACCTGGCCTTGGACAATTCCAGGGATGGAGCAGCCGCGGAATCCCCTGGGAATTCCATTCCAGCGCCTCGCCACCCTCCCGGGGAAGAATTCCTTCCTAAATTCAAATCAAAACCTCTCCATTTTTAATTCCAAACCCTTTCCCCTCGTCCCTGTTCCTCTGACAACTTGAAGCCTCAGCTCTGGGTAAAGCCGATCCTGCCTGAACCTGATTTCCCTCTTTTTGGACAATTCAGGGATTTAAAACAACTCCTCCAACTTCTTCCCACCAGGTCCTTGTTTGGAGCTGCTCCTTTCCCACCAAAATCCCAGGAATCGATGCGGGAATCCGATCCCGTTTCTCTCTGATCCCATGGGCAGGGACGCGTTCCGCTATCCCAGCCTGGCCTTGGACAATTCCAGGGATGGAGCAGCCGCGGAATCCCCTGGGAATTCCATTCCAGCGCCTCGCCACCCTCCCGGGGAAGAATTCCTTCCCAAATTCCAATCGAAACCTGTCCATTTTTAATTCCAAACCCTTTCCCCTCGTCCCTGTTCCTCTGACAACTTGAAGCCTCAGCTCTGGGTAAAGCCGATCCTGCCTGAACCTGATTTCCCTCTTTTTGGACAATTCAGGGATTTAAAACAACTCCTCCAACTTCTTCCCACCAGGTCCTCGTTTGGAGCTGCTCCTTTCCCACCACCAAAATCCCAGGAATCGATGCGGGAATCCCATCCCGTTTCTCTCTGATCCCATGGGCAGGGACGCGTTCCGCTATCCCAGGTTGCTCCAAGCAATTCCCAGCCTGGCCTTGGACAATTCCAGGGATGGAGCAGCCACGGAATCCCCTGGGAATTCCATTCCAGCGCCTCGCCACCCTCCCGGGGAAGAATTCCTTCCCGAATTCCAATTGAAACATCTCAATTTCTAATTCCAAACCTTTCCCTATCCTCTGAAAACTTGAAGCCTCAACTCTGGGTAAAGTCGATCCCGCTTGAGCCTAATTTCCCTCTTTTTGGACAATTCAGGGATTTAAAACAACAACTCCAACTTCTTCCCACCAGGTCTTTTTTGGAGCTGCTCCTTTCCCACCCAAATCCCAGGAATCGATGCGGAATCCGATCCCGTTTCTCTCTGATCCCATGGGCAGGGACGCGTTCCGCTATCCCAGGTTGCTCCAAGCCCTTCCCAGCCTGGCCTTGGACAATTCCAGGGATGGAGCAGCCACAGAATTCCCTGGGAATTCCATTCCAGAGCGTCGCCACCCTCCCAGGGAAGAATTCCTTCCCAAATTCCAATCGAAACCTCTCCATTTTTAATTCCAAACCCTTTCCCCTCATCCCTGTTCCTCTGACAACTTGAAGCCTCAACTCTGGGTAAAGTCGATCCTGCTTGAGCCTAATTTCCCTCTTTTTGGACAACTCCAACTTCTTCCCACCAGGTCTTTTTTGGAGCTGCTCCTTTCCCACCAAAATCCCAGGAATCGATGCGGAATCCGATCCCGTTTCTCTATGACCTCATTACCACGAAAACTCCAAAAAAATCCCGTTATCCTACAAACTGTGGCCGATTCCTCCGAAACATCAACACGAGGAGGTTTTTGTTTTTGTTGGGAAAAGCATCTCCAAAGGCTGATCCAGCAGAAAAATCCTCCTCGGGATGTCGATGATGACAAAGAGCTTTGTCCCTGCCTTGCTCAGCAGATTCCCAGGATCGGTCCCTGAGCAATGGAATAAATCCATAAAGGACTGGGTGGAAATCTGGGAGAGCCGGGATGGGGGAAAAAATTCCGGGGCTGGGAATGCAGGGATGGGAGGAATTCCAGGGATGGAGATGTCAAGGTGCTTAAAAAAAGGAAGGGGAATCATTAATTAAGGGAAAATTGTCTTTAATTAGAGCTTAAAGAATTAAGCTCTAAATCCTAAAGCAGCCACAACTTCTTTGGGAATTCCATTCCGGGGTCTCACGGGGAGGAATTCCTTCCCGATGGGAGAAGCCTGGGAATGACGACTCCCAATTTACCACCATTGAACCGTCGCGTTTCACGGAGCCGTGGAATGGTTTGGGTGGGAAGGGACAAGCCTGGGAATGACGATTCCCAATTTAGCACCATTGAAATGTCGCGTTTCACGGAGCCATGGAATGGTTTGGGTGGGAAGGGACCTCAAAGCTCACCGGGATGTGAGTGGTGACACCTTCCCCCATCCCAGGCTGCTCCAACCTGGATTTGGACACTTCCACCCACAGCTTTTCTGGGAATTCCATTCCGGGGTCTCACGGGGAGGAATTCCTTCCCAATGGGAGAAGCCTGGGAATGACGATTCCCAATTTAGCACCATTGAAATGTCGCGTTTCACGGAACCATGGAATGGTTTGGGTGGGAAGGGACAAGCCTGGGAATGACGATTCCCAATTTAACACCATTGAAATGTCGCGTTTCACGGAGCCGTGGAATGGTTTGGGTGGGAAGGGACAAGCCTGGGAATGACGATTCCCAATTTAACACCATTGAAATGTCGCGTTTCACGGAGCCGTGGAATGGTTGGGGTGGGAAGGGACAAGGCTGGGAATGACGATTCCCAATTTAGCACCATTGAAATGTCGCGTTTCACGGAGCCGTGGAATGGTTTGGGTGGGAAGGGACAAGCCTGGGAATGACGATTCCCAATTCAGCACCATTGAACCGTCGCGTTTCACGGAGCCGTGGAATGGTTTGGGTGGGAAGGGACAAGCCTGGGAATGACGATTCCCAATTTAACACCATTGAAATGTCGCGTTTCATGGAGCCATGGAATGGTTTGGGTGGGAAGTGACCTCAAAGCTCACCGGGATGTGAGTGGTGACACCTTCCCCCATCCCAGGCTGCTCCAACCCGGATTTGGACACTTCCACCCACAGCTTTTCTGGGAATTCCATTCCAGGCCCTCGCCAACCATCACCAAATTCCTTCCCAATCTCTCCATTTTTAGTTTCACGTTCCCAACCTTGACATGAGCGGGTCCTTTCCCTTTTCCACCAACATTCCAAGGATTCTGAGGATCCTTTTTCCTGCTCCGTGGCGGGGTTTGAAGGCACCTCAAGACCTTTTGTTCCACCCTGCACCGTTCCCAACCATTCCCAACCATTCCCAACCGTTCCCAACCATTCCCAACCATTCCCTTTGCCGCTGACCGCCACGCCTGGAAAACCACAGGATATTTCATTGTCCCCAGGGAATTTATCAGGGGAAAAAGGAGTGGAAGGACCCTGAGGATTTTTTAATTTATCCACAGACCACCAGAGATCCAAACCTGGGACATTCCTGCTCGTCCAGCTGCTCCGGAAGGGGCGGAATGCCGGGATAACACGGCCCGGCGGATCCGGCAGCGCCGGAACTCAACCCCCCCCTTTGATTTTCCCGGGATTTGCAACTCGGGAATGATTTGCACCCCAAATGACAGCCCTGGAGTGATTCCCAGACCCAGATAAACCGGGATAACACGTCCTGGGATGTGCCCCGGCTTGGAATGCGCTCCGGGGAAGCTCCCGGCTGGCCAAGCTCTTCCTCAGCACTTTCGGGAGCCAAACGGTGGAGGAGGAGGAGGAGGAGGAATTTTTTTGGCATAGGGATGAAGCTCCCGGATTTCTCTGCCAGCCTGGAATTGCAGCTCCTTCCCGAAGGAGTAAACACCCGGATAGTTTTAAATATCGGCGTTCCGATGGATCTGGGAGTCGCAGAGGCCTGAGGGTGGCTACGGATGGAATTCGTGGAATTCCGACTTCCCCGAGCGAGGAAAGCCGAGGAAAATGAGGATTTCCATGAGGTGACCCCGCTGGGGAATCAGGGGTACGGAATCCAAGAGGGAATCTGATGTTCCCCATCCAAAGGCTCCAAAATTGTGACGCTCTACGAGTCCCAAAATCCCCATCCCTGCTGCAAATGCCCTGATTCCACCGGGAATCAAAATCCCGGGAGATTCGGGACGAGACCGAGCCCCAGAAACCACGGAATGGTTCGGGTGGGAAGGGACCTTCAAGACCCTCTAATCCAACCCCATTCCACGGGGCAGGAACACCTTCCACCATCCCAGGCTGCTCCAATCCTTTCCCAACTTGCCCTCGGACACTTCCAGAGATGGGACATCCGCGACGCCTCCGGGAAGTTCCCACAAATCCCACCCTCAGAGGAAAAAATTCCCCCAAGAAACCTTAAAAACAATCAAAAACTATTTCGGAAGTGCGGAAAACCCCAATTTCCCCGTTATTCCTGAAAAGCACGGCGGAGAAGAGGAGCAGGGAATGACTCCACAATTTTTTTTTCCCCCCTTTCCTTTAATTGGTTGCTCCGGAGTTTCGAGGAAAACGCCGGGAAATGATTTTCCGTGGCTCCTAATTAAACCGCGGAATTCGGCAAGGCAGCCAAATGCCAGAAATAGGTTCAAAGGAGAATTGGATGAGTTCAAGGAGGACGAGAGCCTTTAAAGGGGATATTCCAAGGTCGGGAAATCCCCAGGAGCAGGGAAGGGTCACCTTTCCCCTTTTTCAGAGGAATTTTTCCCCCTTTTTCACAGGAATTTTCCCCCCTTTTTCACAGGAATTTTTTGCCCTTTTTCACAGGAATTTTTCCCCCTTTTTTCACAGGAATTTTTCCTCCTTTTTCAGAGGAATTTTTCCCCTTTTTCAGAGGAATTTTCCCCCCTTTTTCAGAGGAATTTTTTCCCCTTTTTCAGAGGAATTTCCCCCCCTTTTCAGAGGAATTTTTCCTCCTTTTTCACAGGAATTTCCCCCTTTTTTTGGAGGAATTTTTCCCTTTTTTCAGAGGAATTTTTCCTCCTTTTTCACAGGAATTTTCCCCCCCTTTTTTGGAGGAATTTTTCCCTTTTTCAGAGGAATTTTTCCCCCCTTTTCCGAGGAACTTTTCCCCTTTTTCAGAGGAATTTTTCCCCTTTTTCAGAGGAATTTCCCCCTCTTTTTCAGAGGAATTTCCCCCCCTTTTTCAGAGGAACTTTTCCCCCTTTTTCAGAGGAATTTTCCCCCCTTTTTCAGAGGAATTTTCCCCCTTTTTCACAGGAATTTTTCCCCCTTTTTTTGGAGGCATTTTTCCCTTTTTCAGAGGAATTTTTCCCCCTTTTTCAGAGGAATTTTCCCCCTTTTTCAGAGGAATTTTCCCCCTTTTTCACAGGAATTTTCCCCCCCTTTTTTGGAGGAATTTTTCCCTTTTTCACAGGAATTTTTCCCCTTTTTTCAGAGGAATTTTCCCCCTCTTTTTCAGAGGAATTTATCCCCCTTTTTCACAGGAAATTTCCCCCCTTTTTCAGAGGAATTTTTCCCTTTTTCAGAGGAATTTTCCCCCCCTTTTTCAGAGGAATTTTCTCCCCTTTTTCAGAGGAATTTTTCCATTTTTTCACAGGAATTTTTCCCCTTTTTTTGCAGGAATTTTTCCCTTTTTCAGAGGAATTTTTTCCCCTTTTTCAGAGGAATTTTTCCCCTTTTTCAGAGGAATTTTCCCCTCTTTTTCACAGGAATTTTCCCCCCCTTTTTTGGAGGAATTTTTCCCTTTTTTAGGGGAATTTTTCCCCCCTTTTTCAGAGGAATTTTTCCTCCTTTTTCACAGGAATTTTCCCCCCCTTTTTTGGAGGAATTTTTCCCTTTTTCACAGGAATTTTTCCCCCTTTTTTTGAAGGAATTTTTCCCTTTTCCAGAGGAATTTTTCCCCTCTTTTTCAGAGGAATTTTCCCCGTTTTTTTGGAGGAATTTTCCCCTTTTTCAGAGGAATTTCCCCCCCTTTTTCAGAGGAATTTTTCCCCTTTTTCAGAGGAATTTTCCCCCCTTTTTCAGAGGAATTTTTTCCCCCTTTTCAGAGGAATTTTTCCTCCTTTTTCAGAGGAATTTTTTCCCCTTTTTCACAGGAATTTTCCCCTCTTTTTCAGAGGAATTTTCCCCCCTTTTTCAGAGGAATTTTTCCTCCTTTTTCACAGGAATTTCCCTCTTTTTTTGGAGGAATTTTTCCCTTTTTTCAGAGGAATTTTTCCTCCTTTTTCACAGGAATTTTCCCCCCTTTTTCAGAGGAATTTTCCCCCTTTTTCAGAGGAATTTCCCCCCCTTTTTCAGAGGAATTTTTCCCCTTTTTCACAGGAATTTTTTCCACTTTTTTCACAGGAATTTCCCCCCCTTTTTTTGGAGGAATTTTTCCCATTTTCACAGGAATTTTTCCCCCTTTTTTTGAAGGATTTTTTCCCTTTTCCAGAGGAATTTTTCCCCTCTTTTTCAGAGGAATTTTTCCTCCTTTTTCACAGGAATTTTTTCCCCTTTTTTCAGAGGAATTTTCCCCCCTTTTTCAGAGGAATTTTTTCCCCCCTTTCAGAAGAATTTTTTCCCCTTTTTCACAGGAATTTTTCCCCCTTTTTTTGGAGGAATTTTTCCCTTTTTCAGAGGAATTTTTCCCCTTTTTCAGAGGAATTTTTCCCCCTTTTTCAGAGGAATTTTTTCCCCTTTTTCAGAGGAATTTTCCCCCCTTTTTCAGAGGAATTTTTCCCCCCCTTTCAGAAGAATTTTTTCCCCTTTTTCACAGGAATTTTCCCCCCTTTTTTTGCAGGAATTTTCCCCTTTTTCAGAGGAATTTTTCCCCTCTTTTTCAGAGGAATTTTTTCCCCCTTTTTCAGAGGAATTTTCCCCCCTTTTTCAGAGGAATTTTTCCCCTCTTTTTCACAGGAATTTTTCCCCCTTTTTTTGGAGGAATTTTCCCCTTTTTCACAGGAATTTTCCCCCCTTTTTCACAGGATTTTTTCCCCTTTTTCAGAGGAACTTTTTCCCCTTTTTCAGAGGAATTTTTCCTCCTTTTTCACAGGAATTTTTCGCCCTTTTTTTGGAGGAATTTTCCCCCTTTTCCAGAGGAATTTTTCCTCCTTTTTCACAGGAATTTTTTCCACTTTTTTCAGAGAAATTTTTACCCCCTTTTCAGAGGAACTTTTCCTCCTTTTTCACAGGAATTTTTTCCCCTTTTTCAGAGGAATGTTTCCCCCCTTTTTTTGGAGGAACTTTCCCCCCTTTTTCACAGGAATTTTTCCCCCTTTTTCAGAGGAATTTTTTTCCCCCTTTTCAGAGAATTTTTTCCCCTTTTTCAGAGGAATTTTCCCCTCTTTTTCAGAGGAATTTTCCCCCCTTTTTCAGAGGAATTTTTCCCTTTTTCAGAGGAATTTTTTCCCCTTTTTTTGGAGGAATTTTTCCCTTTTTAAGGGGAATTTTCCCCTCTTTTTCAGAGGAATTTTTCCTCCTTTTTCACAGGAATTTTCCCCCCCTTTTTTGGAGGAATTTTTCCCTTTTTCAGAGGAATTTTTCCCCCCTTTTCCGAGGAACTTTTCCCCTTTTTCAGAGGAATTTTTCCCCTTTTTCAGAGGAATTTCCCCCTCTTTTTCAGAGGAATTTCCCCCCCTTTTTCAGAGGAATTTTCCCCCCTTTTTCACAGGAATTTTCCCTGTTTTTTTGGAGGAATTTTCCCCTTTTTCAGAGGAATTTTCCCCCTTTTTCAGAGGAATTTTCCCCCTCTTTTTCAGAGGAATTTTTTCCCCTTTTTCAGAGGAATTTTTCCCCCTTTTTCAGAGGAATTTTTCCCCCTTTTTCAGAGGAATTTTCCCCCCTTTTCAGAGGAATTTTCCCCCCTTTTTCAGAGGAATTTTTCCCCTCTTTTTCAGAGGAATTTTTTCCCCTTTTTCAGAGGAATTTTCCCCCCTTTTCCAGAGGAATTTTTCCCGTGGAGAACGGAACGCCGCCGCGAGAAACATTCCTACCCCTCCCATCTCCCAACGTCCCGCTTTGCATCCGTGTTTTTGGCCTCCTCCCATCCCTTCTGGCCTGGAGGACACAGGGGATAAAACTCCCCAAAAAATCCCCCAAAAAACCCCTGGAGGCTTCAAAGAGCAGCCTCAGAAAAAGGGAAAGGACGGAATTTTTTTTTTTTTTTTCCCCCCCGTCTTATCGGAGCCCTTTTCCGACGCTCCCGATCGGAACTTCACAGCTCTGGCATCTCCTTTAAACTCCAGGGAGAGACGGGGGGAAAAAAAAATATATAAAAAAAAGGAATTTAGGAAGCTGCCGGAGAGCTGATAAGGAAAAGAGCCCGGGATGAATGGAAGGATCCGCACGGAAGCAGCGAAACCGCCGGGACGACCTCGAGCCTCTCAAAGGAGCTCTGGAATTTTATCCGGAGGCTTTCGCCATCCGCTATCTCCCCCGACGCCAATTAATCACTTTTTGAGCCTCTCGCCTCGTTAAACCCCGGAGAGGTCAAGGGCTCGGGGATATCAGCCCTGGAAAAGTCTGGGTTGGAAGGGAAGAGGGAAAATGAGGACAGGAGGATGGGAATTCTTTTAGCCGAGGGGTGCGAGAGGAAACGGGACCGGGATTGGGCTGGAAGAGTCGTTTCTGATCCCAAAATGGTGGGAGAGGAGCTGGGGGTGGGATTGGGATTGGGATTGGGATTGGGATGGGAGGGAAAGAGGAGCTGGAGATCCCAAGGAAGGGGCTGGCAGGGGGCGGGATGCCCATCCAACACCTTATCCAAGATTCTGGGACAACATTCCCAAAAAAACCTCGGATTGTTTAAATTGATAAGAAGTTTCACGAACTGAAGATGCTCCAGAAGATCCCAGGAGAACTTTGGGATCCATTATCCATGATTTTTTAACAAACATTAAGGTCCTCATTGGTTTCCACCCAAACCAAATCCAAACCAATGGATCCAAATTCCACCTTCCCTTGACTTGTCCTCCTGGAAAAGCCTCGTTCCCAGGACTGCAATTTTGGGCAATTTTCTCATCCCAAAATGGTGGGAGAGGGGCTGGAGGGCACCATGGGATGGGATTGGGATTGGGATTGGGATGGGATGGGAGGGAAAGAGGAGCTGGAGATCCCAGGGAAGGATCTGGCAGGGGGCGGGATGCCCATCCAACATTTTATCCAAGATTTTGGGACAGCATTCCCAAAAAAAAACCACCTTGGAGTGTTTTAATTGATAAAAAACTTCATGAACTGACGATGCCCCACAAGATCCCGGGAGAACTTTGGGATCCATTATCCATGATTTTTTAATAAACCTTTAAGTCCTCATGGGTTTCCATCCATACCAGATCCAAACCAATGGATCCGAATTCCACCTTCCCTTGACTCGTCCTCTTGGAAAAGCCACATTCCCGGGATTGTGGGGAAATTTTGGGCAATTTTTCTCATCCCAAAATGGTGGGAGAGGGGCTGGAGGACACCGTGGGATGGGATTGGGATTGGGATTGGGATTGGGATTGGGATGGGAGGGGAAAGAGGAGCTGGAGATCCCAGGGAAGGGGCTGGCAGGGGGGGGGATGCCCATCCAACACCTTATCCAAGATTTTGGGACAGCATTCCCAAAAAAAAAAAACCCTCGGGAGTGTTTTAATTGATAAAAAACTTCCTGAACTGAAGATGTGCCACAAGTTCCATTATTCCAGGAGAACTTTGGGATCCATTATCCATGATTTTTTAATAAACCTTCAGGTCCTCATTGGATTCCATCCAAACCAGATCCAGACCAACGGATCCGAATTCCACCTTCCCTTGACTTGTCCTCTTGGAAAAGCCACGTTCCCGGGATTTGTGGGGAAATTTTGGGATGGGAAGAGCCGAATTTCCAACCTCCGAGGTGGAGCAGATGATTCCCACCTTGAGCATGGATCATTTTGGGTGGCGGCATTCCATGAAATCCCACTCCCCAGATCAGCTAAAATTCGCTTCCCAAATCTCAAATTTTCATCCCTGAACGTTCCCAGAAATCGGAATGAAGATCATCCCAGTGGGATTGCCAACACCGACTCAAACGCTCCCTAAAAAATCCGTAATAAATTAATCTTGTTTTGCTTTTCCAGTCGGAATCTTCCGAGGAAAAGACGATTAATGGGGAAAAAGCTCTTTGGAAATGGGGAATATTCAGAGGAACGCTTTGAACTCCTGAGCCAAAAAAAAACCCTGGAACAAGCAACAACCTGCACCAATCCGAGAAAAACCTGGAAATGATTCAGGATTTTGAGGGAAGAAATTTTCTCCCTGCACCGAAAATTCCTGCAGGAATTTTCTCCTGCCAATCTCAGGAGTCTCCATTTCATATTTCGTGTAAAGAAAAAAACGTCAGGGAGCGGAAAATCCAACACCACAAAAACTCCTGGCCAGAAAATTTCGTAAAAAAAAATACCGGAAAGGATGTTGCTTTTCCTCATTTTCACGGAATTCCTGGTGGTTCTGCTGCTGCCTTGTGAGAGGGATTCAGGAATCACCCTGCCTCAGCTAAACTGAATTTTTTTGGTGTTTTTTTTTAAATTCCCTATTTTTGTCGCCTTGGACAATCAGGGACTGGCTTCCCACTGCCGGAGGGCAGGGAAAGATGGGAATATTGGGGAGGAATTCCTGGCTGGGAGGGTGGCCAGGCCCTGGAATGGGATTCCCAGAGGAACCGTGGCCGCCCCCCGCACCCCTGGAATTGTCCACGGTTGCAGAAAGCCGGGACGGTGGAATTTGTCCGGGGGGGACTGGATGGGATTTTTCCCTTCCCAAACCATTCCACGATTGGTATCCCCGATTTTCCCCTACGGATGGGAATTTTTTTTAAGGGAAAAAAGGCCAAGTTTGGCGTTTTGGGGCGGAGGCAGAGAGGGAGAGGAGCAGGGAAAAAAATTCCGGCGGCAGCTGCTGAATCCCGACCCTCCTCACCACGTGTGCAAAACTCCCTTTCCTTGAACTCCTGCCTTTTAACTCCTTAGGGAAAACCTCGTTTCCATCAAAAAAAATTCCATTCGCGCCGATCCCGAGGGAAGAAGATTAAATTTAAAGGTTTAAGCTTTAAAAAAGTGGAGCCTGGTGGAGGAAAAGCCCAAGCGTGGATGGAGATTGGAAAAGCGGGATCCCCAAAGTCACAGAGGCTGGGAAAACAGCAGGGAAAGGACAAAAATTCCAACAAAACAGTAAAAATTCACTTTTTTTTGGGGGGAATTCAAGACGTGTCAGAGCATGAGAGGATTTTACGGATTTAACGTGGGGAAAATATAAAATCTAAACACACATCCTAAAATTAAATTCCAGACTGGAATGACTTTAAATCCAGTTCCCCCGGGGAGGAAAAAGGGAACATTCCGCAACAGCAAAAAAAAAAAAAAAAAACCCGAGGAATAATCCACAAAAAACCTTAAAGGGAAAAGCAGCACCGAGGGGAAAAAAAAAAACTTGGAGAAAGTTTTGTTTTCCTTGCCGGGCCCAGCCCCGAGCGGAAGAAAAAAACGAGGCCCGGAGCAGCACATCCCGTGCTTTCTCAACTCGGTGGAAAAATTCGTGGAATGAGGTCGGGAAAGGAGCAGGGACTGCAAACGGCAAATCTGAGCCGGGGAGAGAAAAATAAGAGAAAAATAAGAGAAATATAAGAGAAAAATAAGAGAAAAAATAAGAGAAAAATATTCCTCCTCCTCCTCCTCCTCCTCCTCCTCGGCCGGAGCCACAGCAAATATTGGGCACAGCTCCTCCTCCTCCTCCTCCTCCTCCTCCTCCTCCTGCCTCCTCCCCCTCCCCTCCCCTCCCTCCACCCTCCTCCTCCTCCTCCTCCTCCTCCTCCTCCTCCTCCTTCCTCCTTCCTCCTTCCTCCTTCCTCCTCCTTCCTCCTCCTTCCTCCTCCTCCTCCTCCTCCTCCTCCTCCTCCTCCTCCTCCTCCTCCTCCTCCCTCCTCCTCCTTCCTCCTTCCTCCTCCTCCTCCTCCTCCTTTCTCCTCCTTTCTCCTCCTCCTTCCTCCTCCTCCTCCTCCTTCCTCCTCCTCCTCCTCCTTCCTCCTCCTCCTCCTCCTCCTCCTCCTCCTCCTTCCTCCTCCTCCTCCTTCCTCCTCCTCCTCCTTCCTCCTTCCTCCTCCTCCTCCGCCTCCTCCTCCTCCTCCTCCGCCTCCTCCTCCTCCTCCTCCGCCTCCTCCTCCTCCTCCTCCTCCTCCTCCTCCTCCTCCTCCTCCTTCCTCCTTCCTCCTTCCTCCTTCCTCCTTCCTCCTTCCTCTCCTCCTTCTCCTCCTCCTCCTCCTCCTCCTTCCTCCTTCCTCTCCTCCTTCTCCTCCTCCTTCCTTCCTCTTCCTCCTTCCCTTCTCCTTCCTCCTTCCTCCTTCCTCCTTCCTCCTTCCTCCTTCCTCCTTCCTCCTTCCTCCTTCCTCCTTCCTCCTTCCTCCTTCCTCCTTCCTCCTTCCTCCTTCCTCCTTCCTCCTTCCTCCTTCCTCCTTCCTCCTTCCTCCTTCCTCCTTCCTCCTTCCTCCTTCCTCCTTCCTCCTTCCTCCTTCCTCCTTCCTCCTTCCTCCTTCCTCCTTCTCCTTCCTCCTTCCTCCTTCCTCCCTTCCTCCTTCCTCCTTCCTCCTTCCTCCTTCCTCCTTCCTCCTTCCTCCTTCCTCCTTCCTCCTTCCTCCTTCCTCCTTCCTCCTTCCTCCTTCCTCCTTCCTCCTTCCTCCTTCCTCCTTCCTCCTTCCTCCTTCCTCCTTCCTCCTTCCTCCTTCCTTCCTCCTTCCTCCTTCCTCCTTCCTCCTTCCTCCTTCTCTCCTCCTTCCTCCTTCCTCCTTCCCTCCTTCCTCCTTCCTCCTTCCTCCTTCCTCCTTCCTCCTTCCTCCTTCCTCCTTCCTCCTTCCTCCTTCCTCCTTCCTCCTTCCTCCTTCCTCCTTCCTCCTTCCTCCTTCCTCCTTCCTCCTTCCCTCCTTCCTCCTTCCTCCTCCTCCTTCCTCCTCCTCCTCCTCCTCCTCCTCCTCCTCCTCCTCCTCCTCCTCCTCCTCCTCCTCCTCCTCCTCCTCCTCCTCCTCCTCCTCCTCCTCCTCCTCCTCCTCCTCCTCCTCCTCCTCCTCCTCCTCCTCTCCTCCTCCTCCTCCTCCTCCTCCTCTCCTCCTCCTCCTCCTCCTCCTCCTCCTCCTCCCTCCTCCTCCTCCTCCTCCTCCTCCTCCTCCTCCTCCTCCTCCTCCTCCTCCTCCTCCTCCTCCTCCTCCTCCGCAGCTGGCGGGGAGCAGGTGATTCCGAGCGGCCACCTGTCGCCATTTGATCGGGATGAGGGAGGATTCCAGCAGCGGGAGGAGGAGGAGGAGGATTTGGGATGAAAACAAGGGATCCTTGTTTTCCCGAGAGCGTCAACTCCCCTTAAACTCCCCGTGGAATTTGATGCCTAAAAATTAAAAAAAAAAAAAAAAAAAAACCATCCCCCTGGGAGCAATTAGGTGAAAAATGAGAGCGGCCTTCCCGGAGGTCGCCTCCGGAATACCCGATGGCCTTCTCCAAGAGGGAGGAAAACATGGATGCGGCAGCTCTGCCCCCCCCCCCTTCCCGCCGGGATATTTTTAGGACTGGGGAGATAAGGCCGGAAAACATTCCAAGCTCAAGACGGCAAATCCCGTCTGGGAAAAGAAATTCCCCCCTCCTCCTCCTCCTCCTCCTCCTCCCTCCGCAGAACCCTCCGTAGGAGTGAAATCACGGGGTCGGAGTTTGCGCTGCTTCCCCCACTCCCAAATCCAGGAAAAAAAAAAAAAAATCGGGATTGTTCCTCGGGACGTAAAAGAGTTGGGATCGTTCCTCGGGACACGAACGGGGGGTGAAAAGCAGAGGGAAAACGGAGGGCAGGGTTGGTTATCGGCAGGGAAACGGGGCCGTGCGTTGTGTGGGTAAAATCCGCTCCGGTGGCGTGAGGGGCGCCCCGGATCCGCCATCCCAGGGCTCGGAGGGGAAGGGAGGTGGGAAAACAGGGATTTGCCCAGGATTCCCCCCCTTTTCCCAAACCTTCGCCCCATCCTGGAGAAATGTGGATGGGCAGCTCCCTGCCGGTGGGGTGGGAGGAAGGAAAAAAGGGGAATTTTGGGCCTTTGGTGAGATTCCGGTTGGAATTCTGCACCCAGGCCTGGGGTGGGAAGCAGAGGGATGTGGAGGCGTTGGAACAAATCCAGAGGAGGCCATGGAGATGCTCCAGGGGATGGAGAGGGGCTGGGAATGTCCAGCCTGGAGAAGGGAAGGATCCAGGGAAACCTCGGAGCCCCTTCCAGAGCCTGAAGGGGCTCCGGGAGAGCTGGAGAGGGAATTTGGACATGGAACGGAGGGACAGGAGGACACAGGGAATGGCTTAAACTGGCAGAGGGAATCTGGGATGTTGGGAAGGAATTCCTGGCTGGGAGGGTGGAATTCCATCCCAGCCCCATGCCTGGAATTGTCCAAGGCCGGGAATGGGAGCGTCCTGGAAGCATTTTTCCACCCTGCCCGTGGAATTCCGTCATCTTGAAGGTCCCTTCCCACCCGAACCATTCCAGGATTTTGGGCTGCTTGGAGCACATCCGGAGTTTGGCTCCATCCTCACATTCCAGCGGATCCCAGTGGATCCAGTTCCCTCTGGAGGCCGCAGGAAAACCCCTCCAAAAGCCAAACAGGGATCCCACAGGGAATAACAACTTCATTCCAAAGTTTCTAAGGGAATCCAAACACGCCAAATCCGGGACTAATCCAAATCCAGCTCATAAACTCCCAGGAAAATCCCAAACAGGCCCAAATATCCCTGAAATCTCAAGAACGAAACCAAACAAAAAACCAAATCCAGAATGCCAGAAATAAACGCGGGGGTTTTTTTTTTTCCCCACGGATTAAAACACGGATATTTCACTTCGGGAACCAAAATCGGGGAATTCCGTAATGAAAACTCCACCTAAAAACGCTCGTTTGGCACCGAAAATTCCGCGTTCCGCCGCTCCTTGGAAGGAGCTTTGCCGAAGGAATTCCCGAAGAGCGAAACCCTCATCCCGAGCCCGGCCCTTGTGGAGAGAGCGTGGCTTGGCAGGTGCGGGAGCATCTGCGGCTTCCAGAGGCTCCTCTGGCAGCAGGAGCGGATTCCAGAGGCTCACACCCCTTGGATGCTCCCCAAAGCTCGGCCCGGGCGGGCAGCGAGGATGAGGAAGGCTCCTTTTCCACCAAAAACCTCGGATATTTGCAAAATCTGGAATCCAGGAGCTTCCCTGTGCCGCGGGAGGAAAGGAAAACTCGGCGGCCCAACCGGTTTAGGAATTTAGGGTTTTTTCGGGAATCTTTCCCTAAAAAAAACCCCAAATCAGGAGAGCCACAACACCCCCTCCTCCCTTTTCCAAGGTTTTTCCTCATTCCAGGTGGGAGAAGGGGAATCTGCACTTCCCCAGCACCGTTTTTCCCCTGTTTTTACCACCGCGTTTCCCCAATATTTCAGGATGGGTTTGGAGGCGACCTGGGCCACGTTCCTTTCCCAGGAACAGGGGAAACTTGGAATTCTCCCATCGTCTCCCCGCCATTCCTGCTGGCCCAAAATATGGGGAACACAACAACGGGAGACCCCTCCATGCCGCCGGCGTGGAATTCCTTCCGCGGAAAATCCTGGTTTTCCCTTCCCCGCCATCCCGTTAGTGTGGAGAGGACTCCTGGATCCGTTCCCAGGTCCTTCTCCTCTTCGTTAAGTGCCGCTGTTAATTTGGCGACCTCTCGGAATTCGTGGCGGATCCACGTGGATCCCCATTCCCAATTGTCCGACAAATTATCCGGGAATGATCAGGCGGCACCACCTGGGCTGGAGCTTTGGATCTGCTCCCGGCCCTGGATGCTCCTCACGGAATCCAGGAGAGATCCCAGCCATCCACCCTTTCCACCATTTGTTTTTTGGGATTTCCGCTACTCAAAGTTATCAAAATTGAGGTTCGGACCCCTAAAACCTGAGGGTTTGGTCCCAAACTTGGGGTTTTGATCCTAAAATTGGAGGTTTTCACCCTAAACCTGAGGTCTGGACCCTGAAACCTGAGGTGTGTGGATCTCTTATCCAGAAAAAAAAAAAAAAAAAAAAAAAAAAAAAAAAAAAACAAACAGGAAAAAAAATCCAGGCCAAAAAAAAAAACCAGGAAAAAAAATCCCTTGGGAAGGTTCCCAGATTGTCCAGCCCATGGAAGCTGGACCCATCACCTTCCCGCTCCCGTGCCGTGGTCCCATTCCCGTTTTTCCGAGGGTTTTGCGGGCAGGAATCCCGTTTGGAGGATTTAGGGCCGTTCCTGCGCTGGTTCCAGCCTGGAAAAACTCGGATTTCTCCTCCCTTCTCTGGTGGAGCCGGGTCTGGAAAATGGGGGAAACTCGGGAGCAACGGCCAAGGAACGCGGGAGGTGGAACGAATCCAGCGCAGGGAGCCGCGGAACGCTTTGGCTGGGAAGGGAAATCAAGGATCGTGGAATTCCACCACTTTTCCCTGGGCAGGGATGTTTTTTTTCCACTACTCCAGGACGCTCCAAGCCTCATCCAACCTGAAAATTCCAGGGATCCAGGGGCAGCCAAAGATTCTCTGGGAATTCCATCCCAGCCCCTCACCACATTCCCAGGGAAGAATTCCTTCCCAAATCCCGTCCATCCCCGCCCTCCGGCAGTGGGAAGCCATTCCCTGTGTCCTGTCCCTCCATCCCTTTGTCCCAAATTCCCTCTCCAGCTCTCCTGGAGCCCCTTCAGGCTCCGGAAGGAGCTCCGAGGTTTCCCTGGATCCTTCCCTTCTCCAGGCTGGACATTCCCAGCTCTCCCAGCCTCTCTCCAGCCCTCGGAGCATCTCCGTGCCCTCCTCTGGATCTGCTCCAGCAATCCCAGGTCCTCCCGCAGTTGGATCCTGGATGCAGAATTCCAGGTGGGATCTGACCCGAGCGGGTCAGAGGGGCGGAACTCGCCCCTTTCCCGCTTCTCCACCGTGGGATGGGCCCGGAACATTGGGAATTTTTTGGGATATGAGCCGACACAGACGGGGCACGTCCCATTTTTCGCCCACCAACATTCCAAAATTCCTTCTCCTTGGAGCTCCTCCCCATCCCTTCATCCCCCAGCCTGGATCCAGGAGGGAATGGGGAAAGGAGCAGCTCCTCCAGCTTTTCCACATCCCCCTCCATCCTTGCTCCAGAGACACTCTGGGATGCTGAAATCCCTTTTTTTTGGGGTTTTTTTTTTGGGTTTTTTTTTCCCCCAAGAGTAATTCTCCACCCGTGCAGCAAGAACGACAAAACATTCCCGAATCCAAAGGATCCTCTGGAGAACCTCAGGAGGAGAGGCCATGCCCTCCACTCCCCTTACACCTCCTCCTTAAAAGTCCTTAAAAACATCCCAAAATCCAAGGAATCGGCTGCAGCCACCTCGGGGTCTCCCGGGTGTTGGGAGATTTACGGGATTTATAAATCTACGGAGATTCTGTGTCCACCTCATTCCACAGGATCGACATCAGACAATTAAAGCCACGAAATTCCCAGGATCCCAACGCTCTGGAGGGGGGAAAAAATGCAGAAATCCTGCCTTAAATCCCGTTTTTCCAGGGTTTTGGAAGCGGGATGGGCACAACCAGGTTGATCAACAGCTCCGTGCTGGTTCCAAAATTATACCCACGGCTCAGGGCTTTTGTTCCTCCTCCCACAAAATTCCGCGAGGGAATGAATAAAAGAGCCGCGGTCGTTAATTTGGGATTAGACACAAAAGATAACGGGGGTAAAAATAAAAAAGAAATCACAGAGGCCTCCGACCTCCCGGATTTTCCATTCATCCCGAGAGCTATTCCGGGCTCTGCCTGCTGCCGGCCACCCTCGGAGAAAAGCGTTCCCGCAGGGAAAATCCGACGGTTCCGCCCCCAAAATCACCGCAGCGGCTGCTCCGGGCCCGTGGCAGCTCCTGGGGTAACTCCTTGCTCACGCTGGGAGCCCAAGAAAAGATTTTTTTGGGTTTTTTTTTTGGTTTTTTTTTTTTTTTTTTGGGTAATATCCGTGGTTTTTTCCATAGCGGGATCGGCATCGGAACTGCGCTGGCGATAAAACGGAAAAAAAATCCCGAAGCGCGCTCAGGTCTCGATTCCGTGTTATGCGTGGAAGGAAAAGGGTTCTGGGATTTAAAAATTGGGGTTTGGACCCTTAAAACCTGAGGGTTTGATCCCAAACTTGAGGTTTTGATCCTAAAATCGGAGGTTTTGATCCTAAAATCGGAGGTTCTCATCCTAAACCTGAGGTTTGGATCACAAAACCCGGTGGTTTGGTCCTAAAATCTGAAGTTTTGCTCTCAAATCTGAGGTTTGGATCTTAAAATTGAGGTTTGGATCCCAAACTGAAGGTTTTGATCCTAAGCCAGAGATTTGGAGACCAAACCTGAAGGTTTTGATCCCAAACTTGAGGTTTTGATCCTAAAATCGGAGGTTTTCATCCCAAACCTGCGGTCTGGATCACAAAACCTGGTGGTTTGGTCCTAAAATCTGAAGTTTTGATCCCAAATCTGAGGTTTGGATCTTAAAATTGAGGTTTGGATCCCAAACTGAAAGTTTTGATCCTAAGCCAGAGATTGGGAGACTAAACCTGAAGGTTTTGATCCCAAACTTGAGGTTTTGACCCTAAAATTGGAGGGTTTCATCCTGAACCTGCGGTTTAGATCCTAATCCTGAGATTTTGATCCCAAATCTGAGGTTTTCATCCTGAAGTCTGAGGTTTGGATCCCAAACTGAAGGTTTTGATCCTAAACCAGAGCTTTGGATATTAAACCTGAAGGGTTTGATCCCAAACTTGAGGCTTTGATCCTAAAATCAGTTTTCATCCTAAACCTGAGGTTTGGATCCTAAAATCTGAGCTTTGGATCCTAAACCTGAGGTTTTGATCCCAAACTTGAGGGTTTAACCCTAAACCAGAGATTTGGATACTAAACCTGAAGTTTTGATCCCAAACTTGAGGTTTTGACCCTAAAATTGGAGGGTTTCATCTTAAACCTGAGGTTTGGATCCCAAACTTGAGGTTTTTATCCTAATCCCGAGGTTTCGCTCACAAATCTGAGGTTTGGATCTTAAAATTGAGGTTTTGATCCTAAACTGAAGGTTTTGATCCTAAACCAGAGATTGGGATACTAAACCTGAGGGTTTGATCCCAAAATTGAGGGTTTGATCCTAAAATCGGAGGTTTTCTTCCTAAACCTGTGGTCTGGATCACAAAACCCGGTGGTTTGGTCCTAAAATCTGAAGTTTTGCTCCCAAATCTGAGGTTTGGATCTTAAAATTGAGGTTTAGATCCCAAACTGAAAGTTTTGATCCTAAGCCAGAGATTTGGAGACTAAACCTGAAGGTTTTGATCCCAAACTTGAGGTTTTGACCCTAAAATTGGAGGGTTTCATCCTGAACCTGCGGTTTAGATCCTAAAACTGAGATTTTGATCCCAAATCTGAGGTTTTCATCCTAAAGTCTGAGGTTTGGATCCCAAACTGAAGGTTTTGATCCTAAACCAGAGCTTTGGATATTAAACCTGAAGGGTTTGACCCTAAACTTGAGGCTTTGATCCTAAAATCAGTTTTCATCCTAAACCTGAGGTTTGGATCCTAAAATCTGAGGTTTGGATCCTAAACCTGAGGTTTTGATCCCAAACTTGAGGGTTTAACCCTAAACCAGAGATTTGGATACTAAACCTGAGGTTTTGATCCCAAACTTGAGGTTTTGACCCTAAAATTGGAGGGTTTCCTCCTGAACCTGAGGTTTAGATCCTAATCCTGAGATTTTGATCTCAAATCTGAGGTTTTCATCCTAAAGTCTGAGGTTTGGATCCCAAACTGAAGGTTTTGATGCTAAACCAGAGATTTGGATATTAAACCTGAAGGGTTTGATCCTAAACTTGAGGCTTTGATCCTAAAATCAGTTTTCATCCTAAACCTGAGGTTTGGATCCTAAAATCTGAGGTTTGGATCCCAAATCTGAGGTTTTGATCCCAAACTTGAGGGTTTAACCCTAAACCAGAGATTTGGATACTAAACCTGAAGTTTTGATCCCAAACTTGAGGTTTTGACCCTAAAATTGGAGGGTTTCATCCTGAACCTGAGGTTTGGACCCAAAAACCTGAGGGTTTGATCCTAAAATCTGAAGTTCCGATCCCAAATCTGAGGATTTCATCTTAAACCTGAGGTTTGGATCCCAAACTTGAGGTTTTGGTCCTAATCCCGAGGTTTCGCTCACAAATCTGAGGTTTGGATCTAAAAATTGAGGTTTTGATCCTAAACTGAAGGTTTTGATCCTAAACCAGAGATTTGGATGCTAAACCTGAGGGTTTGATCCCAAAATTGAGGCTTTGATCCTAAACCAGAGATTTGGATACTAAACCTGAGGGTTTGATCCCAAAATTGAGGGTTTGATCCTAAAATTGGAGGTTTTCATCCTAAACCTGAAGTTTGGATCCTAAACCTGAGGTTTGGATCCCAAACTGAAAGTTTTGATTCTAAACCAGTGATTTGGACACTGAACCTGAAGCTTTTGATCCCAAACTTGAGGTTTTGACCCTAAAACCTGAGCTTTTAACCCTAAAACCTGAGGTTTGGATCCTGTAATCTGGGGTTTGGATCCTAACCCTGATGTTTTGATCCCAAACACGAGGTTTTATCCTAAACTGTGGTTTGGATGCCAAACCTGATGCGTTGGTCCTAAAACTAGAGGTTTTTATCCTAAATCTTAAGTTTGGATCCCAAACCTGAGATTTTGATCCTAAACCTGAGGTTTGGATCCCAAACCTGAGGTTTTGCTCCTGAAATTGGAGGTTTTGATCCTAAAATCTGAGGTTTGGACGCTAAACCTGAGGTTTTGATCCTAAAATCAGAGGTTTTGATCCGAAATCTTAAGTTTGCTCCTGAAATTTGAGGTTTTGATCCAAAGTCTGAGGTTTTGATCCTAAACTTGTGGTTTGGATCCTAATCCTGAGGTTTTGATCCCAAGCCTGGGGTTTGGGTGCTAAACCTAAGGTTTTGATCCTAAAATCAGAGGTTTTGATCCCAAACCTAAAGTTTTAATCCCAAACCTGATGTTTTGATCCCAAATCTAAAGTTTTAATTCCAAACCTGATGTTTTGATCCCAAACCTGAGGGTGCGATCCTAAACTTGCAGTTTGGATGCTAAACCTGAGGTTTTGATCCTCAAATTCGAGGTTTTGATCCCAAATCTTAAGTTTCCTCCTGAAATTTGAGGTTTTGATCCTAAACCTGAGGTTTGGATGCTAATCCTGAGGTTTGGATCCTAAAATCAGAGGTTTTGATCCTAAATCTGAAGTTTGCTCCTGAAATTTGAGGTTTTGATCCAAAGTCTGAGGTTTTGATCCTAAACTTGTGGTTTGGATCCTAATCCTGAGGTTTTGATCCCAAGCCTGGGGTTTAGGTGCTAAACCTAAGGTTTTGATCCTAAAATCAGATGGTTTGATCCCAAATCTAAAGTTTTAATCCCAAACCCAATGTTTTGATGCCAAACCTGAGGGTGCGATCCCAAACTTGCAGTTTGGATGGCAAACCTGAAGTCTGGATCCTCAAATTCGAGGTTTTGATCCTAAATCTTAAGTTTCCTCCTGAAATTTGAGGTTTTGATCCTAAACCTGAGGTTTGGATGCTAATCCTGAAGTTTGGATCCTAAAATCAGAGGTTTTGATCCCAAATCTAAAGTTTTAATCCCAAACCCGATGTTTTGATCCCAAACCCGAGGGTGCGATCCCAAACTTGCAGTTTGGATGCTAAACCTGAGGTTTTGATCCTCAAATTCGAGGTTTTGATCCTAAATCTTAAGTTTGCTCCAGTAATTTGAGGTTTTGATCCTAAACCTGAGGTTTGGATGCTAATCCTGAAGTTTGGATCCTAAAATCAGATGGTTTGATCCCAAATCTAAAGTTTTAATCCCAAACCCGATGTTTTGATCCCAAACCTGAGGGTGTGATCCTAAACTTGCAGTTTGGAGGCTAAACCTGAGGTTTTGATCCTCAAATTCGAGGTTTTGATCCTAAACCTGAGGTTTGGATGCTAATCCTGAAGTTTGGATCCTAAAATCAGAGGTTTTGATCCCAAATCTAAAGTTTTAATCCCAAACCCGATGTTTTGATCCCAAACCCGAGGGTGCGATCCCAAACTTGCAGTTTGGATGCTAAACCTGAGGTTTTGATCCTAAATCTTAAGTTTGCTCCAGTAATTTGAGGTTTTGATCCTAAACCTGAGGTTTGGATGCTAATCCTGAAGTTTGGATCCTAAAATCAGAGGTTTTAACCCTAAATCTTAAGTTTGGATCCCAAACCTGAGGTTTTGATCCCAAACCGGAGGTTTTGATCCCAAACCTGAGGTTTTAATCCCAAATCTGAGGTTTCGATCCACTAAAAACTCCCCAAACCGGCGTCACCGCCGTCCTTGGTGGGCCTGGATTTGTTCCGGCACGGTCCTGATAAGAAAGGCCCCGTGGCAGGACTCGTTATCAGCTCTTAAATTGATAACGGCTTTTAATTACCGAAATCCTCTTAATTACTCGTTTTCCTCCAAATCGACGGCTGCGATAGCGCCGATTCCGCTGGGATTCCCGGTTTTCCACCCGTTTTGTGGGATGGTCTGTGGGACACCCCACGACTCCCCGGGGTGGGAACGCGCAGGGACGCGAGGAGCTCCTCCAATCCCGCAAAAACTCTTCCCGACATGGTTTGGGTTGGGAGAGACTTTGGAAAATGATCCAATCCCTCCCTTTTCCATAGGCAAGGACACCTCCCATTATCCCAGTTTGCTCCAAGCCTGGCCTTGGACAATTCCAGGGATGGTTCAGCCACAGAATTCCCTGTGGGAATTCCACCCCAGCCCCTCCCGGGGAAGAATTCCTCCCCAATATCCCAAATTCCCTCGGCCAGCTCCAACCATTCCCTGTGTCCCGCCCCTCCATCCCTTTCCCGAAACCCATTTCCAGCTCTCCCGGAACAATTCCCGGCACTCTCCGGTTCTCCCCCAAGGGAAACAATTCCCAAAGCCTTCGGATCACGGGAACTCTCATCCCCGCCAAACTTCCAGCTCTTCATTCCCTGATTTTCCACATCCTCGTCAGGCAACCACAGGCAAATCCCTTCCCTTTTCCCTCTGCCTCCCGAGGCTCGGCGTTCCAGGAAAAAAGCCGGGAATGCGCCCCGTCAAGCCCGGGCACGGAATAAAATCCTCCCGAATGAATTCCCAGAGCCCAGGGAGCGACATTCCGGGCGCCCGCGCGACTCCAGGGCGTGTCCGGAATTAATTAATTACCATAAATCCTGGATATTTAATTAGCGGAGTCAGGCAGGGAAATACTTGGAAAGCAGAGGCGGGGGGGGAGATCCCGATTCCCGCTTTTTTTTTCCCAATCCCGTTTGTCCCGCGGATGAAATGGGGATGGAAAACGCTTCGGGGGCGGGAAAAGGGGGGGGGGAATTCTCCCCCCTCTGCTGGAATTCCCACCTGGAATTCCCGCCTGGAATTCCGAGGTGTAAAAGGAGAGGGGATGTGGAGATGTTGGAGCAGGTCCAGAGGAGGGCACGGAGATGCTCCGAGGGCTGGAGAAAAGCTGGGAGAGATGGGAATGTCCAGCCTGGAGAAGGGAAGGATCCAGGGAAAACCTCGGAGCCCCTTCCAGAGCTCCGGGAGAGCTGGAGAGGGAATTTGGACACGGAATGGAGGGACAGGAGACGGGGAATGGCTTCCCACTGCCAGAGGGCAGGGATGGATGGGATATTGGGAAGGAATTCCTCCTTGTGAGGGTGGTGAGGGGCTGGGATGGAATTCCCAGAGAATCTGTGGCTGCCCCGGGATCCCTGGAATTGTCCAAGGCCAGGCTGGAGCAACCTGGGATCGGGATTTTCCCTTCCATCCCAAACCATGGGTTTTAACGTTTGACGACGTTTTTCCGCGAAATTTCCGTGAAATTTCCGCGATTTGACGAAGTTTTTTCAAGCCTGGAATTGTTGATCCCGTTGAAACTCCCACCTGGGTCTGGATCTGGATCGATCCCAAAACCTCCCTCATCCCTCCCATCCCTTAGGGACAAAGGGGATGGCCTGGAATTCTCCTGGAATTTTTCCAGTCCTTGGCTCCATGGGAACCTCATCCCATCCCCAGACCACGGAATTCCACCGGAAATCCTTCTCTTCCCAATTGGAGCCAGGCTGGCAGAGCTGGGAATGTCCAGCCTGGAGAAGGGAAGGATCCAGGGAAACCTCAGAGCCCCTTCCAGAGCCTGAAGCGGCTCCAGGAGAGCAGGAATTTGGGAAAAGGGATGGAAGGAAATGAGTACTTCCTAAAAAAAACAACAAAAAACAAAAAACAAAAACCAAAAATGGGATCTTGGGTGCCGCAAGGGACAAACTCGTCTCTTATCCCGACCTTTCAGAGAGGACAGGATTTGGGAATTCCCTGGATCGGCTTTGTGGTAAAAAGAGAAATGTCCACAGGAAAGGATTTATTCCCTTTTTAGAAGTTGCTAATGGGGGAAAAAAAGGGAATTCTATTCCCAGCTCCAGACAGAGACGAATTCCTTCCCAATATCCCAAATATCCCTCTCCTCCGGCAGTGGGAAGCCATTCCCTGTGTCCTGCCCCTCCATCCTTTCTCCCAATTCCCTCTCCAGCTCTCCCAGCTCCAAACCATCCCAAATTTGCCATTCCGACGAAACCGACAACCGCAATTCCCGCGGATTTAAATCCCTCCGGCAAACCCACAGGAAGTCGCACCCGGCTCCCGGAATTGGATTTGTTTGGGTTTTATTCCCTTTGTTTGTTTGTTTTTAAAGGGGGAGATTGGGCCAACCCGGCCCTATCTATGGTTTATTTGCTGTAAATTATCCGATTTTTTTTTAAAAATTCACCTAAATTTGAATGTCTGCCCCCATTTTGTGAAATTCCCACCCTTTCCCAGTGGGAAGCCATTCCCTGTGTCCTGCCCCTCCATCCTTTCTCCCAATTCTGCCTCCAACTCTCCCAGCTCCAAACCATCCCAAATTTGCCATTCCGACGAAACCGACAACCGCAATTCCCGCGGATTTAAATCCCTTTGGCAAACCCACAGGAAGTCGCACCCGGCTCCCGAAATTGGATTTGTTTGGGTTTTATCCCCTTTGTTTGTTTGTTTGTAAAGGAGGAGATTGGGCCAACCCGGCCCTATCTATGGTTTATTTGCTGTAAATTATCCGAGTTTTTAAAAATTCACCTAAATTTGACTGTCTGCCCCCATTTTCTGATATTCCCGCCTTTTCCCAGTGGGAAGCCATTGCCTGTGTCCTGCCCCTCCATCCTTTATCCCAATTCTGCCTCTAACTCTCCCAGCTCCAAATGATCCCAAATTTGCCGTTCCGACGAAACCGACAACCGCAATTCCCGCGGATTTAAATCCCTTTGGCAAACCCACAGGAAGTCGCACCCGGCTCCCGGAATTGGATTTGTTTGGGTTTTATCCCCTTTGTTTGTTTGTTTTTAAAGGAGGAGATTGGGCCAACCCGGCCCTATCTATGGTTTATTTGCTGTAAATTATCCGATTTTTTAAAAATTCACCTAAATTTGACTGTCTACCCCCATTTTCTGGTATTCCCACCCTTTTCCCAGTGGGAAGCCATTCCCTGTGTCCTGCCCCTCCATCCTTTTTCCCAATTCTGCCTCTAACTCTCCCAGCTCCAAACCATCCCAAATTTGCCGTTCCGACGAAACCGACAACCGCAATTCCCCCGGATTTAAATTCCTTCGGCAAACCCACAGGAAGTCGCACCCGGCTCCCGGAATTGGATTTGTTTGGGTTTTATTCCCTTTGTTTGTTTGTTTGTAAAGGAGGAGATTGGGCCAACCCGGCCCTATCTATGGTTTATTTGCTGTAAATTATCCGATTTTTTAAAAAATTGTCTAAATTTGACTGTCTACCCCAATTTTCTGATATTTCCACCCTTTTCCCAGTGGGAAGCCATTCCCTGTGTCCTGCCCCTCCATCCTTTCTCCCAATTCCCTCTCCAGCTCTCCCAGCTCCAAACCATCCCAAATTTGCCATTCCGACGAAACCGACAACCGCAATTCCCGCGGATTTAAATTCCTCCGGCAAACCCACAGGAAGTCGCACCCGGCTCCCGGAATTGGATTTGTTTGGGTTTTATTCCCATTGTTTGTTTGTTTTTAAAGGAGGAGATTGGGCCAACCCGGCCCTATCTATGGTTTACTTGCTGTAAATTATCCGATTTTTTAAAAAATCGTCTGAATTTGACTGTCTGCCCCCAATTTTCCGATATTCCCACCTTTTCCCAGTGGGAAGCCATTCCCTGTGTCCTGCCCCTCCATCCTTTCTCCCAATTCCCTCTCCAGCTCTCCCAGCTCCAAACCATCCCAAATTTGCCGTTCCGACGAAACCGACAACCGCAATTCCCGCGGATTTAAATTCCTTCGGCAAACCCACAGGAAGTCGCACCCGGCTCCCGGAATTGGATTTGTTTGGGTTTTATTCCCTTTGTTTGTTTGTTTGTAAAGGAGGAGATTGGGCCAACCCGGCCCTATCTATGGTTTATTTGCTGTAAATTATCCGATTTTTTAAAAAATCGTCTGAATTTGACTGTCTGCCCCCAATTTTCTGATATTCCCGCCTTTTCCCAGTGGGAAGCCATTCCCTGTGTCCTGCCCCTCCATCCTTTTTCCCAATTCTGCCTCCAACTCTCCCAGCTCCAAACCATCCCAAATTTGCCATTCCGACGAAACCGACAACCGCAATTCCCGGGAGAACCACGGATTTAAATTCCTCCGGCAAACCCGGCTCCCACAGAAAGTCGCACCCGGCTCCCGAATTGGATTTGTTTGGGTTTTATTCCCTTTGTTTGTTTGTTTGTTTGTTTGTTTTCAAAGGCGGAGGATGAGGGACACCCTTCCATTCCATTCCATTCCATTCCTTCCCAAGTTTCCCGGCTCCTTGGCTCATCCGGCAGCTCCAGAACTCCCACCGGGAATCAGGGGCGGAGGCAGCATTTTTCTGGCTCCTCAACCACCCCGTGGGGCTAATTAATATTCCTTAGGCGCCACACCCCTAATTACGATAGACAAAAAAGCCCTTTGGTCTCCCAAGTTTCTCTCCCGACTCCGACTCCGGATTTTCCCGGCGAACTTACATTCCCGCGGAACGCCCATTAACGCCGCGCTCTTAATTACGGCGTCAAAACCCTCTTGATTAGAGCACGACAACAACAACAAAAAAAAAGAGCCCTCGACTCTCGAATTAAGACCACAAAAAGAAAAAAAAATAAAAAATGAAACAAACAACCCCCCCCCGCCGGCTCATTCCCTTGGTCCCAGCTCACCGGGAAAGCATTCCCAATCCCGATTACGGCATTCCGGACGGCGGCACAGGCCAAGGAAGAGGCTCGGAGACGGGGGCGAGAGCTCCCCTCATTAGCACAAATTAGGGTAGAGCAGACTTAGCGACGGAAGGGACTCGGGGCGGCTCTCGTGGGAGCTCTGCAGCCTTTTCCCGAGGATCCCGTGGCCGCCTCCGGGATGATTCCGTACGGATGGCGGCCCTTGACCGCGTCCGCCGGGACGGGAACAGAGCCTTCAGTGTTTCCCCGAGCCCTCTCCCACCCTCACTCCGCATGGAAAAGGGCTTGGATAAAGCTGTCCCGACCTTTTCCAGGGAGCGTTCTGCTCCCAGTAATCCTCAACCATTCCCAAAGTCCTGGGCGCGTTCCGGAGCCGACCACGGGAGCGTTTTTTGGGAAGCGTTACAAAAATGAGGGAATATTTGACATTAAAAGCACCCATTCCCCCAAACCGTGATCCTAACCAGAACGCAGAGGGGGGGAAAAAAAACCATGGAAAAATGGATAATCAGCACCAAAAAAATGCAGGAAAATTGTGCTCCGGAGGGATTTCGGGAATGGAAAGCCCAGAAGTTGTCAAAACCTGCGCAGGGAAAGGGACCCTGGATGTCCCCTCCTTCCGTCGTTCCCGCTCTCCCCGGGGCTCATTCCAGCTTCAAAGAGGGAAATTTTGGGAATTCCAGCCCCACGCACCTGCGGGGCGGCACCGAGGAGCACAGAGACGGGTCGGAGTGGGAAATTAGAGAGGGAATTCTTCCCCGGGAGAGTGGGGAGGCCCTGGAATGGCATTCCCAGGGAATTCACCCCTGGAAGTGCCCAAGGCCAGTCTGGATGAGGCTCGGAGATTTCGGAAGGTTGGCAGCGGCAGGAAGGTGGAATTTTATGAGTTTTTAACACCCTTCCAACCCAAACCGCTCAACGATTCCACCCTTCCGCCTTTTATTACCCGAGTTTTCTCCTCCCGAGACGGGGAAAAAAAAAAAAAAAATCCCAAAATCCGCCAAGAAGAAGAAAAAAAAAAAATCCCAAAATCCGCCAAAAAAACAACCGCGCGACGCCCACCTCCTTCCACGGAGAGACCCCATCCTTCCTTCACCTGCCATCTCCCACCATCCCTCCGCGGCTCCTCGGGACGCTCCGGGGCCGCCCCGAAGGGTCTGGAATTTGGGGCGCGATTCCCAAAATCCGGCGGCGAGCCTCCGCACGCCCTTCCCGAGGAGAACGGAGTCTCCAGAGGGCCTTGGCACAGATCCCTCCCCTCCGGAGCCGTGTGGGTGACGGCGCTGCCCTCCCCCGGGATTTTGCAACAGAAAGGAGCCACAGAGAAGTTTTTATTTTTCTTTTTCCTGCCTTTTTTTTTTTTTTTTCAGAAGAGTTTAATTATTTAAAAGTTTAATTTTTTTTTTTTTTTTTTTTTTTTTTTTTTTTGGTGTGGGGTTATTTGGTGTTTTCTCGTTTTGTTCCCTTCTTTTTTTAATCCCTCCCCGTAAAGTTTCCGATCTTCCCGCTTCAACCATGAGTTGTTCCCTAATCCTGATGTTTATGACCAGACCGGGCCTCGTATCCGCCGTTTTTTAGGTAAAAAAAAATGAAAGGGGAAAAAAAAAAAAAAAAAAAGGGATTTTGATCTTGCTGTGCTTTGGTTGTGAACTCGCAGCTGCAGCAGATGTTTAGGGGAGGTGACGGAAAAAAGGCTCAAAAATTAAAAAAACTGGGAAGGAAGACTGGACATAAATAAAGGTTCCCCAGCCAGGCCACAAGGTGAACTCCTCGAAAGGTAAAATCCCATTTTTCCCAGGGAAAAGCAGCTTGGAAAAGACCTGGAAAGCCTCAGAGCCGTGGAGAAAATCTGGGATTCAGATCCCAGGAAAAAGCAGTTTGGAAAAGACCTGGAAAGCCTCAGAGCCGTGGAGAAAATCTGGGATTCAGATCCCAGAAAAAGCAGCTTGGAAAAGACCTGGAAAGCCTCCGAGCTGTGGAGAAATCAAGATTAAATCTGGGAATCAAATCCCAGGAAAAAGCAGCTTCGAAAAGACCTGGAAAGCCTCAGAGCCATGGAGAAAATCTGGGATTCAGATCCCAGGAAAAAGCAGCTTGGAAAAGACCTGGAAAGCCTCAGAGCCGTGGAGAAAATCTGGGATTCAGATCCCAGGAAAAAGCAGCTTGGAAAAGACCTGGAAAGCCTCAAAGCCGTGGAGAAATCAAGATCAAACCTGGGATTCAAATCCCAGGAAAAAGCAGTTTGGAAAAGACCTGGAAAGCCTCCGAGCCGTGGAGAAATCAAGATCAAATCTGGGATTCAAATCCTAAATATTTAATATTGCTCAGGCAAGGAGTCCAAAAGCGACACCGTGTAATCCATTTTTAATGCTCCGTATTCTTCTCCTTCCTGATTTTTCCGTCTAAAAAATTTTCGGAGCCACAATTTTATCCGGAGAGGTTTAATAAGAAATTAAAATTACAGCAGGGGAGGGATTGGGAGTTTAGGGATTCTCCCAGCTGGAAGGAGCAGCCGTGGCGTAAATGAATTATTTCCTGAAAGAGGATTTTTAAAATTATTATTATTATTATTCCGTCCAGGTCACAGAACCATGGAATGGTTCGGGCGGGAAGGGACCTTCGAGACCCAATTGTTCCCAAGGGCAGGGACAACTTCCAAGATCCCAAATTGCTCCAAGCCCTGCCCCAACCTGGCCTTGGACACTTCCAGGGATGGAGCGGCCACGGCTTCTCTGGGAATTCCATTGCAGGGAAGAATTCCTTCCCAACGTCCCTTATCCCAAATCCCCCCTTTCCCAGCGGGAAGCCATTCCCTGTCCCTCCATCCCAAATCCCTCTCCAGCTCTCCTGGAGCCCCTTCGGGCACCGGAAGGAGCTCCAAGGTCTGTCCCCTTCTCCAGGCTGGACATTCCCAACCTCATCCCACAGAGCTGGTGACACCACACTGATATTCCAGATATTCCATATCCTGGAGATTCCATGTCCAGACATTCCTTCCTTGCTCCATTTCTGGGCAAAAAAAACCCCAAAACCCCCCAAATCCAACAGCAGCAGCTCAACCATTCCAGCTTTTCCTCTGGGAAAAGTTTGAAGTGACATTTTCCACAGCTTAAAATTCCCAGAGGGATCTCTGTCTCATTTTCCTCTTCCCTTCTTTCAGTGTTGTCCCAATCCTGCAGCTTTTCCCCCGTGGAAAAACCCAGGAATGCGTCACTTGCTTCCCAAATCCCAAATCCCTCCTCCAGATCTCCTGGAGCCCCTTCGGGCACCGGAAGGAGCTCCAAGGTCTCTCCCCTTCTCCAGGCTGGACATTCCCAACCTCATCCCACAGAGCTGGTGACACCTCACTGATATTCCAGATATTCCATATCCTGGAGATTCCATGTCCAGACATTCCTTCCTTGCTCCATTTCTGGCAAAAAAACTCCAAAAAAACCCCAACCCAACAGCAGCAGCTCAGCCATTCCAGCTTTTCCTCTGGGAAAAGTTTTTTCCACAGCTTAAAATTCCCAGAGGGATCTCTGTCCCATTTTTCCTCTTCCCTTCTTTCAGGCCGCGTTGTCCCAGTCCTGCAGCTTTTCCCCCGTGGAAAAACCCAGGAATGCGTCACTTGCTTCCCAAATCCCAAATCCCTCCTCCAGATCTCCTGGAGCCCCTTCAGGCACCGGAAGGAGCTCCAAGGTCTCTCCCCTTCTCCAGGGTTGAACATTCCCAACCTCATCCCACAAACCTGGTGACACCACACTGATTTTCCATATCCTGGAGATTCCATGTCCAGACATTCCTTCCTTGCTCCATTTCTGGCAAAAAAAAAACCCCAACCCAAGAGCAGCAGCTCAACCATTCCAGCTTTTCCTCTGGGAAAAGTTTGAAGTGACATTTTCCACAGCTTAAAATTCCCAGAGGGATCTCTGTCCCATTTTTCCTCTTCCCTTCTTTCAGGCCGCGTTGTCCCAATCCTGCAGCTTTTCCCCCACGGAAAAACCCAGGAATGCGTCACTTGCTTCCCAAATCCCAAATCCCTCCTCCAGATCTCCTGGAGCCCCTTCGGGCAATGGAAGGAGCTCCAAGGTCTCTCCCCTTCTCCAGGTTGGACATTCCCAACCTCATCCCACAGAGCTGGTGACACCTCACTGATATTCCAGATATTCCATATCCTGGAGATTCCATGTCCAGACATTCCTTCCTTGCTCTATTTCTGGCAAAAAAACTCCAAAAAAACCCCAACCCAACAGCAGCAGCTCAGCCATTCCAGCTTTTCCTCTGGGAAAAGTTTGAAGTGACATTTTCCGCAGCTTAAAATTCCCGGAGGGATCTCTGTCCCATTTTTCCTCTTCCCTTCTTTCAGGCCGTGTTGTCCCAGTCCTGCAGCTTTTCCCCCGTGGAAAACCCAGGAATGCATCACTTGCTTCCCAAATCCCAAATCCCTCTCCAGCTCTCCTGGAGCCCCTTCGGGCACCGGAAGGAGCTCCAAGGTCTCTCCCCTTCTCCAGGCTGGACATTCCCAACCTCATCCCACAGAGCTGGTGACACCACACTGATATTCCAGATATTCCATATCCTGGAGATTCCATGTCCAGACATTCCTTCCTTGCTCCATTTCTGGGCAAAAAAAACCCCAAAACCCCCCAAATCCAACAGCAGCAGCTCAACCATTCCAGCTTTTCCTCTGGGAAAAGATTTTTCCACAGCTTAAAATTCCCAGAGGGATCTCTGTCCCACTTTCCTCTTCCCTTCTTTCAGGCCGTGTTGTCCCAGTCCTGCAGCTTTTCCCCCGTGGAAAAACCCAGGAATGCGTCACTCATTTTCCTGGATTTCCCCAATATTTATTTTAATCTGGCCCTGAATTAACTGGGATGGTTTTGCTGTCCCTGAAATTCCGGTCTTGGAGCAACGCTTGCTTTTGTGGTTCCACTTGTCTTCAACTCATAAAAAAATTAAAAAAATTGGGAAAAGTCGCTCCGAATAAAGTCCCTGCCTCCCAAACCACCCAACTGGGAAAAGCCTGACCTACTTGGCAGGAACGCGGAGAGCCTGCGCTCTTCTCTTTATTTTATTTAATTTTAAACTTTTTATTTTCTTTTTAACGATTTAAGAGATTCCAAGCGGGAGGCGCTGGAGAGGCGGGAATTCCGCAAAGCCGTTACGAGACCACCAGAGGGGTTTGGAGGAAGCCCCGATCCAATTTTTTTTTTTTTTTTTCTTCTCCCTGTAATCCGAATCCCCTCCACCAATTTCCCAAAACGGGGGGAATTTCACGCTGGGTTTTGACAGTTCCCAAACGGAGGTTTTTGGGGATGCGGAGAGGAATCCTGAGGAAAGGGGAACCAGCAGGAAAATCAGGATGGAAATTTAGCAGGAAACACAAAAAATAGATGGAAAGAAAAAATAAAAATAAAAGGAGAAGCCTCAAAGGGAAGGGGAAGGAAAATATCTGGAATTTTCTCCTTTTTTGGTCATTCCTAAAAGACTGAGGGGGAAAAAAGGCTGGGATAGGATGGGGTGGAATGAGATGGGATTCCTTCTCATCCTGGAGAAGGGAAGGATCCAGGGAAACCTCGGAGATGCTTCCAGTGCCTGAAAGGGCTCCAGGAGAGCTGGAACGGGATTTTGGACAAGGGATGGAGGGACAGGACAAGAGGGAATGGCTTCCCACTGCCAGAGGACAGGGATGGATGGGATTTTGGGGAGGAATTCTTCCCTTTGAGGGGCTGGGATGGAATTCCAAGAGAATTCCATCCTTGGAAGTGCCCATGGCGAGTTTGGAGCAGCCTGGGATAGTGGAAGATGAAGAGTTGGAATTCCATGATTTTTTACATTCCTTCCACCCCAAATTCCACGATTCCACGATCCCACCACATCCGTCCCTTCCTCCGCGCGGAAAGGAGGGGGTGGCAATGACAAAACCTCACCCCAGTTATCCATAAAAACGAGGTGAGGGACAATCCCTAATCCCATAAAATCCAACGCCGAGACAGAGCTCTGGGCACGCAAATTGCGGCACCTCGTAATTCCCAGTGGGAACAGAGCGGGTGGGATAAACAGGAATCTGCTCTTTTCCCAGGAGAATTCGGCTCCTTGCACTCAAATCCCTCCCGAGGAGCGGAATTCCTCCAGGAAATTCATCCTGCAGCCCTCAGGAGCCGCAAACTGGGAGAGATTTGGATCCTGAGGACGGAGAGCCGGGATAAAAAGCCAGGAAATTGCCGAGTGCTGATCCTGCTTTTCCAGGAGTGTGGAAAATTTTTTTGGCGCCTCGAGCTTCCGGGGTGAAGGACGGTCCTTCGGGATGAACAACCCGAAATAACGGCACAGAACGAGGCAAATTTAGCAAGGCTTTTTGTCCGGCTCCAAGTCAGCTGTTTGTGGCTAATTACAGGGATGTCAGGGAATTTGGGATTTGTCAGCTGGGTTGAAGATGGGAGAGCGTTGCTTGGGAAAATGTCTTGATTTAAACTCCTCAAAAATCCTGCAAAAATCCCGCAGAATGATCAGGATCTTTGTGGGGTTTTGGGGGTTTTTGTTGTGGCTTTGGACACTTCCAGGGATTCCAGGGGCAGCCACTGATTCTCTGGGAATTCTGTGCCAGTGGAATTCTCACTCTCACAAAAAATTCATCCCTGATATCCCAGCGATCCCTCTGGCAGTGGGAAGCCATTCCCTGTGTCCTGTCCCTCCATCCCTTTGTCCCAAGTCCCTCTCCAGCTCTCCTGGAGCCCTTTAAGCCACTGGAAGGGGTTCCGAGGTCTCCCTGGATCCTTCCCTTCTCCAGGCTGGACATTCCCAGCTCTCCCAGCCCTTTCTCCATCCCCACGACCTCCTCTGGATCTGCTCCAGCAGCTCCACGTCCTCCTGATGCTGGACCTCAGATCTGGATGTGGGAATTCCGGGTGGGAATTCCAGCAGAGGGGCAGAACGCTAAAAATCCTTGCTCCAAATTGCAAAGAACTGCCCAAAATTCCTCTCTCAGTCTCAAAGTCTGGAATTGCAGAAGCGGCGACGGCGACAAATCAAAGCCCGGAGTTGAATTTCCATCAACGCCCAACGCCTCAAAGTTCAGGGTCACGGCGTCAGCCCACTTAAGCGTGGCCCAAAACAGTTAAGCAAGAGCTGAGTCTGCACCTGAATCCTCCTGACCTTCATCCCATCCCATTAATTCCATCCCATCCCGTCCCATCCCATCCATTAATTCCGATTGCTCCGGGCGTTTCATACCTGATGGCCAGGGAAGATAATTTGCTGTGCCAGCCCTGCTATCAAATCCCAGGCACCGAGCACGGGTTTGGGGCAGGGAGATCCCAAAAAGAGCCATTCCCAGCGAGGAATTTAAAATTTCTTCCCACAGAAGCCCACCAGAAATCACGGATTAACAGGAAAAACCACAAAGCAGGGAAAAACGGGCCAATTTTTTTGATGTGAGCGGCGCGGGGAATGTGGAGATTCCTCCACTTGGCAAATCTCAAGTGGTGGAACGAGTTTTCCCAGTTCAACTCAGGCTTGGTGGATCAAGGAAAGGGTTGGAATTGCTTCCAAAACATTCCTGCAATGATTATAATGAAGGCAATAAAAATCCTTCTCACAAATCCGATGCCTTTTTTTTAGAGATGAGGATTTTTCCTCAAAAGCCTGGAAATATTTTTCTGGAAACCAAGCTTGTGAGTTTTTCGCTGATAACTCCTGATAAATAAATTTCCTGATCCTGGTGGATACCTAAATCCACACCCCTGAAAGGGATTTTGTCCTGGAACCACTTCATATCCTCATCCTCTTGGAATTCAACTGCTAAAAAAAGAAATAAAATAATAATAATAATGAAAATAATATTCTGTAATATTTACAGAGCAGAACCGGAATCAGGAGAGGTCAGAAAGTGCTTGGCCACCCAAGGGAAGACGATTTTATTCATTTTTGTGACGTTCCTTCAGGCCCTGGCGGCCGCCGAGCGCCGTTCCCCGTGGAATTTCCGAGGGAAAACTGAATCCACGGATGGAATCACCCCCGAGGAAAACGAGCTTTTATCAACACCCACGGCGGCGTCAGCGAGTGGATCTCGAGTTTTTTATTATTCAAAAAATGCGTAATTCCCCGATTCCACAGGGGTCGTGGTCTCCATGGCGGAGTTTGAGCCGTTTCCAGAATTTTATTTCCAGTTTAGCAGTGGGAATTAAGCGGGGATGAGTGGGAAAAAGGAGGAGGATAAAGAGTTGGAAGAAATCTGGTTTTGGGGAAATTCTCAGAGAAACCGTGGCTGTCCCATCCCTGGAAGTGTCCAAGGCCAGGTTGGAGCAACCTGGGATAGTGGAAGGTGCCCCTGACCATGGAATGGGATGAGATGGTCTTGAAGATCCTTTTCCAACCCAAACCATTCCACGGCTTTTTCGCCCTGGATTTCTACAACCTAAGGAAGCCACACTTTCCTTGGATAACTTAAAGAGAGGAAAAAACAGCACCAGCCACGCTCCCGACCCACTTCCCACACAGTTTTGTTTCCCAGAATTATTTAACAGCACTTCATATAGAATAACTACAAAGATCAACTTTAGAGGTGAGACAATTCAATTTACAAAAATTCCAATTAAAAAAAAAAATTCCAATTAAAAAAAATACAGGAAGCAACTCAGACCCTTGGCCAGGAGATATCCCAAATACAGGACTTTTCTTGGCCAAACTGGGGGCTCTTGGCTTCAAAGAGAGAGGCTGGCAACTGGAAAAGCAGGAAAATCTCCTTAATGGCTCTCCCAACCACAAACTGTGGCGTTCCCTGGGTCCTGATGCTATCAGGGCTTCAAATATCCACGGGAGGGTTGTGTTATCCTGGTTTAATTCCCTGGCTTTGGTCTGGCCAGGCAATTACAGGAATTTTGCAAACACTTAATCCTTAAATGAACTCGACTCCGGGCTTGGCTTCCCGCAGAGCCCGGCGGGCGCCTCTCAAAGAGGTGATCCGTGGAAGAGCCGGTTGGATCCCATCGAGCCGGGATGGAGCCAAGCACTCCAGGAAAAATAAACAACCTGATGCCATCGGGCCTGCTCAACGCAATACGAAGGCCGGGAGAATAAATGGGAGCATTGGGGTGAAACCTCACCCCTGTGCAGGAGGTGATTATCCAAAGCTGCCAGACAGGAGCCAGGTCCTGCTTTCAGCCTTCCTGAAGACACAGGGAGGGATAAAACAGCCCCAGCCCATGATTAAGAGGTTCAGGAGTTCTGAGGACCCAAATGAAGCCACTTTTGCCAGGCCGCGGCCTTGTTTGGATGTGATAAATCCCTGGAAAGAAAGAAAAACCCGGCTCTGGCTGAGAACTAATCAATGCAGATTAGATCAGTGCACCAGACAGGATCCAGGTCCTGCTTCCCAAAGACATAGGGAGGGATGAAACAGCCCCATCCCATTTTCAAGAGGCTCAGGACCTCCTAACTTGCACTAGGCCAGGGCCCTGTTTGGATGTAATAAATCCCTGGAAAGAAAAAAACCCGGCTCTGGCTGAGAACTAATCAATGCAGATCAGTTCAGCATACCAGACATGATCCAGGTCCTGCTTCCCAAAGACACAGGGAGGGATAAAACAGCCTCATCCCACTTTCAAGAGGCTCAGGAGTTCCAAGGACACAAATGCAGCCACTTTCGCCAGGCCACAGCCTTGTTTGGATGTGACAAATCCCTGGAAAGAAAGAAAAACCCAGCTCTGGCTGAGAACTAATCAATGCAGATTAGTTCAGTGTACCAGACAGGATCCAGGTCCTACTTCCCAAAGACATAGGGAGGGATAAAACAGCCCCATCCCATTTTCTAGAGGCTCCGGATCTCCTAACTTCAGCTAGGCCGCGGCCTTGTTTGGATGTGATAAATCCCTCAAAAGAAAGAAAAACCCGGCTCTGGCTGAGAACTAATCAATGCAGATTAGATCAGTGCACCAGACAGGATCCAGGTCCTGCTTCCCAAAGACACAGGGAGGGATAAAACAGCCTCATCCCACTTTCAAGAGGCTCAGGAGTTCCAAGGACACAAATGCAGCCACTTTCGCCAGGCCGCGGCCTTGTTTGGATGTGACAAATCCCTGGAAAGAAAGAAAAGCCCGGCTCTGGCTGAGAACTAATCAATGCAGATTAGTTCAGTGTACCAGACAGGATCCAGGTCCTACTTCCCAAAGACATAGGGAGGGATAAAACAGCCCCATCCCATTTTCAAGAGGCTCAGGAGTTCTGAACTTCCACCAGGCCGCGGCCTTGTTTGGATGTGATAAATCCCTCAAAAGAAAAAAAAACCCGGCTCTGGCTGAGAACTAATCAATGCAGATTAGATCAGTGCACCAGAAAGGATCCAGGTCCTGCTTCCCAAAGACAGAGGGAGGGATGAAACAGCCCCATCCCATTTTCAAGAGGCTCAGGACCTCCTAACTTGCACTAGGCCAGGGCCCTGTTTGGATGTAATAAATCCCTGGAAAGAAAAAAACCCGGCTCTGGCTGAGAACTAATCAATGCAGATCAGTTCAGCATACCAGACATGATCCAGGTCCTGCTTCCCAAAGACACAGGGAGGGATAAAACAGCCCCATCCCATTTTCTAGAGGCTCCGAATCTCCTAACTTCCGCTAGGCCGCGGCCTTGTTTGGATGTGATAAATCCCTCAAAAGAAAAAAAAACCCGGCTCTGGCTGAGAACTAATCAATGCAGATTAGATCAGTGCACCAGAAAGGATCCAGGTCCTGCTTCCCAAAGACATAGGGAGGGATAACACAGTCCCATCCCATTTTCAAGAGGCTCAGAACCTCCTAACTTGCACTAGGCCGCGGCCTTGTTTGGATGTAATAAATCCCTGGAAAGAAAGAAAAACCTAGCTTTGGCTGAGAACTAATCAATGCAGATCAGTTCAGCATACCAGACACGATCCAGGTCCTGCTTCCCAAAGACATAGAGAGGGATGAAACAGCCCCATCCCACTTTTAAGAGGCTCAGGAGTTCTGAGGACACAAATGAAGCCACTTCCGCCAGGCCGCGGCCTTGTTTGGATGTGACAAATCCCTGGAAAGAAAGAAAAACCCGGCTCTGGCTGGGAACTAATCTGCTCTGATAAGAATCAGCGTGGGAACTGGGAGCTCCAGTAACAACCAGTCAAAGTCTATTTATACAAGGCATCCCTGCCAGGGATCCAGAGGAGAACTGACACCGGGAAGTCTGCAGGGAGAAAAATCTCCATTAAGGCGCTTGTTTCAGCAAATGAGGATCTGGGGAAAAGCAGTTTCAGCACTTTCATGGAGCTCTGTCTAGAAACTGTTGTCTCACTGGATGTTTTTATCATGGAATTTATTTATTTTTATTCATGGAATTTTTATCATGGAATTATGGATTTTGGATGGTAGCAATCATGATGGTGAGGACAATATCCAATTATTTAAAAATGGGATGAGTTTTAGAGCCAAATCCAGGTCTCACTCTGGGTATTCATCCAAGGCTTTACCATGAGCTTGGGTGAACTCCAGGTGTTTTTTCATTCCCACACCTGTACAGCCATGGAATCCACCCTTTAGTACGGAATTTTTACTGATCAGGGCATTCCAATTGAATGAATATTAATTCCTTCAGGTAGATTTGGAGGGAAGAATCCCAGACAGCACAATATCTACAACTAATCAATAATTTTATTTTGTTCATCCCCAATTTTTTGGACTTCTTTTTATCCAAATCCCAAGTTCTTCAGGGCAACTCTTTTACCACATCCGAGGTGCGAGCGCATTCCAATTAAATGGATATTAATTCCTTCAGGTAGATTTGGAGGGAAGAATCCCAGACAGCACAATATCTACAACTAATCAATAATTCTATTTAGCTCATCCCAAATTTTTTGGACCCTTTTTATCCAAATCCCAAGTTCTTCAGGGCAACTCCTCCCCCACATCCGAGGTGTGAGTGCATTCCAATTAAATGGATATTAATTCCCTCAGGTAGAATTAGAGGGAAGAATCCCAGACAACACGGTAACTGCAACTAATCAATAATTTAATTTACTTCATCCCAAATTTTTTGGACCCTTTTTTAACCAAACCCCAAGTTCTTCAGAGCAATTCTACTACCACATCTGAGGTGCGAATCCATTCCAATTAAATGAATATTAATTCCCTAAGGAAGATTTAGAGGAAGAATCCCAGACAACACGCTAACTACGACTGATCAATAAATTCTATGTAGTTCATCCCCAAATTTTTGGACCCTTTTTAACCAAATCCCAAATTCTTCAGAGCAACTCCTCCACCACATCCAAGGTGCGAGCGCTGAGCTCCGCACCCGGAATTCCGCACCTGGTTAACACCAACTTCCTTCCACTGCAGCTCTTTGAACGTGATGAATTAAAAAAATCCGGATAATTCCTGAGGCAGACAATGATATTTCAGCTTTACCACCCGCAGCTCCGGCACGCATTTCATTAGGAACTCACAACACCGCCGGCCTTTGAGCCGATTATTTTATTGTCGGAATCGCATTCCCGCTCTGAGCTGAGCACGCGTCAGAAAAACACTCAGGTGGGTTTTTCGGGGATAAATTTTTGTCGTTTTAGAAGCAAATCGCCTCAAATTAAGATACCGAACAAGATAAGGCTGAGCCACTCATTTGGGATGGCCTTGGAGAGCTGGGAACGTCCAGCCTGGAGAAAAGGAGGATCCAGGGAGAGCTTGGACCACTTGCAGTGGCTGAAGGGGCTCCAGGAGGGATGGAGAGGGAATTTGGGCAAGGAATGGAGGGACGGACACAGGGAATGGCTTCCCACAGCCAGAGGTCAGGGATTTGGGAAGGAATTCTTCCCTTGGAAGGCGGTGAAGGGCTGGGATGGAATTCCCAGAGAATTTCTGGCTGCCCCATCCCTGGAAGCGTCCAAGGCCAGGTTGGAGCAACCTGGGATGGTGGAAAGTGTCCCTGCCCATCGCAGGGGGTTTGGATTGGGATGATCTGGAAGGTCCCTTCCCACCGAACCATTCCGTAACTCCGCGTTAATTCCAAACGTGACGTGACACAACCCCACCCATTCTCCCCGAACAACTTCGGATTCTTGTCTCCCACAAAACACCCCCCAAAAAATCACTTTTGACAACACACGAGAACACGGCGGTCGGCTCTCAAAAAACAACCGATCTCCATCTGAATTTCAGGCATTTTTGACACGATCTCTCTGCTGTCAGAAATCAATCCCGGCTCCCCACGATTCATCCCGCTCTCCCGCTGCGGCTGCTTTGATGTTTCGTTATTCCCTAAAATCCTCCGCGCTTTCCCTTCCGCACTTTTCCTCCCTTTTCTTGATCAGCAAACCCATCAGAGGCGCCGCCACGTGCTCCAGAAGTGCCCTCGGGTTCTAAAATAAGAATTTTATCTTCAAAACCGAGGATATATTTGAAATTCCGAGATAATTTCAGGAGGCTCTGGTATCAGGTGATGCAAATAAATAAAAAAAAAAAGTCCTTCAGATTCCTGCTCTGCGCTGAGGCTTTGAAACTTCAAATCCTGTCTGGGGTGTGTTTTGTGAGCCTGAAATTCCACAAAAAAAATCACGTATTTGGGTCTGAATAATTTCTGTTATTTTTCGAGCCCCTCATGTCACTGTCCCAAGATTCCCCCTGCACTTTATTATCTGTATCCGTAATTCTCTGGAGCGAGGCACTGCTGCATAAATCGCTTGTTTATTTCCCTGTTAAGTTATGAATTCATAAACAATTCCTCCGCTCTACCCCTCGCTGTGCCCGGCGAGGGAGCGGCGTGGAATTAACAGGAAACGGGGTTGGGATTCGAGAGGAAAACTCAAATAATCAGAACGCGAGTTTATTGCGAACTTCAAATTACCCCAGACGTTCCTAAAGTGCTGGAAATTTCGGAGCTGCGGCTCCGGAGGGGGAAAATCAGTGCTGTGCCCTTCATCCTCTGGAATAAAAGCTTCCTCTTCCTCACCTGCCCCTGGGATTTGTGGAAATTTAGGACAATCCATTCCCTGGCGCTGAGCAAGGACTCAAATCCCTCGGAAAAGAAAATTAAAAGGTCTCAAAATGGGGGGAAAAAAAAAAAAAAAAGTAGATGTGAGGCTGTCAAAGCACTGAGAGACTCGAATTTAGATTTTTGTCAGTTAGGCGGTTTTGACTTTTTTTTTTTTTTTTGGAAGCTTTTAATTTATTTATGGAATAATTAGGGATAAAATGATTAAGCAGTGGTGAAAATTCTCTTCCTGAAGTTATAATGAAAAATGTGGAAGAAAGCAACGAGCAGAGCCTTGAACCCTGCTCTGGCTGCTCGACATCTGAGAGCGGCATAAATTTTCTTATTTTAAAGCCAACTTCATTTCTAAGGGCGGCCTTTAATTACAATTATTTCCTTTAACCTTGACAGCTTCCCGTTTTATTGGATATTATTGGACATCAGCCAGGAGAGCTCTTCATCTCACCCCGGGAAGTTGCAAAGGAGTTCTTGGAGAGCGAAATAAAACTCCATTTCCAATTTAAATCCAATTTCAGAAGGGGAATTGTGCGCCCACACTTCGGGAACTGCTCCTCCCATAAAGGACATTCCTGTGGGGAATGGTGGGGAAAAAAAACCCCAGAATGGTTTGGATCCGTGGGATCATCCAGTTCCATGGATCTGGGATTTTCCCACATTTTCAGCCATCTCAGGTTGCTCCAAGCCCTGTCCAAACCTGGCCTTGGACAATTCCAGGAATGGGGCAGCCACAAATTCTCTGGGAATTCCACCCCAGCCCCTCACCACACAGGGGAAAAAAAATCCCAGTTTCCAAGAGAAACCAAATGTTTTTCCAGCCCCAGGATCCTCAGGGTCACCTCTGTCCCGATTTATCCTGGAAACCATCAGACTCGAGGATCCACGTGGGGCCTCTCCAACCGTTCTCGGCAGAAACAGAAGCGAGAAATAAAATACAAAATCAAGGAATTGCAAGGCAGCAATTCCGGCAGAGCCCTGACGCATCCAAGTGGAATGGGATCATGGAATTCAGTCGCGTGTTGGCCAAGACGGGAAATCCGTATTTTTTCCGGCTGTTTCATAGGATTATGGAATGTTTTGGGTTGGATGGGGCCTTCACATATTCCAAATCCATGGGCAGGAGCACTTTCCACTATCCCAGGTTGCTCCAAGCCCTTTCCAGCCTGGCTTTGAACGCTTCCAGGGATGGGGCAGCCATGGGTTTTTTTGGGAAAACCGCGCCAGGGTCTTCTCCCTTTCCAAACTCATCTCCTGCTCACTCCTGTGACATTCCCAATTCCCCGCCTGGCAAGTTTCCATTCCCTCTGGATTCACTGGACCATCGTCCTCCCGAATCCACAAACACCCAACCTTTCCATAACTGGAGCAGCTCCAGCCTTCCCACGGTTGTCGCCATCCCCTATCCAGAAAAATCCCTAAAAAATCCCTAAGAAAAAGGCAATTAATCCTTGTCCGGGTCGTTTGTGGTGCGAACATCCAATAAAAACATATTTATTTCTCTGGAATCTGACTTATCTCCGTTTCAGCTCAAAACCACAATTTCAACCTCAGCCCTCTGCACAAAAATCAGCTCCAGAGGATTCATCCCAGAGGATCCACCCAGAAATTCCCTAAAAAACCACAGCGGGAGAGCTCCTGCCTGGGCAGGATGAGTCGGAAGAGCTCCCACGTCCCCAAAAATGGAGTCCTGGATCCTAAAAAAGCTTTTTTTTCATGGAATGGGAGGACACCTGAGGCTTGCAGGCACCTCTGGAGATCCCCCAGTCCAACCTCCCTGCTCACGGAAGGCCCGTCCAGAGCGGATGGATCGGGATTGTGTCCGGTTGGATTCGGGACGTCTCCATGGATGGAGATTCCACCAGCTCTCCAAATTATTCCTGGACCTTCCAACATTTTCTCCACGGATGAATAACAGAAAAGGATTCACAGCTGGAACTTCCAGAGGGACCTTCCAGGAAGGAATTTGGGAGGAATGGTTTGGTTTGGAATAGACCCCAGAGATCAACCAGAGCCAACCCCCAGGAATTGCGGTGTCACTTGGGAATTGCGTCACACGGGACACCCGTGACAACTACAGAATGACAAAATCGGGAAATTCAATTAGGAAATTCAAAATTAGGAAATCCATGGAGTTAGGAAAATCTGAGGCAAGGTTTGGGACAAAATGAATACTTTGGACAAATGTCACTTTTTGAAGGGCCGCGGAACATCACCTCCAAGTCCCCCAAATACAAAGGAAGCCACCACAAGATTTCCCATTTTTTTGGGAATCAGATTGAGGACACTAATTTTCTCTTTCTCCACAGAATTCCCAACAGTTCAGAGCCACCTCTTTCATCCTCTCCTGGGATTTTCGCTCCCACCCGGCAGCTCCATTGACCACCGCCATCCTCCCTCCTCGCCCCGGATTCCGGTCGGGACTGGGGCCCAGGAAATGAAAGGACCGTTGTGAAACTCCCTGGAAATTTAGGAAATAAACTCTCTGAAAATTTAGGAAATTCATGGAGTTTGGAAAGTCCAAGACCAGATTTGGGACAAAACGAACACCTTGGACAAATGTCACCTTTCGAAGGGCCTCAGAAATCCAACACACAGAACATTTCCCCCCAAGTCCCCCAAAGATAAAGGAAGCCAGGACCAGATTTCCCATTTTTTTTAGGGAATTCAACCTGTTGAGCATATTAATTCCCTCTTCCACAGCATTCCCAACAATTCGGAGGCGCTTGTTTTATCCCGGCCTGGGATTTTCACTCCCACCCATCGACCACCGCCATCCTCCCTCCTCGCCCCGGATTCCGGTCGGGACTCGGGCCCAGGAAATGAAAGCACCATTGTGAAACTCCCTGGAAATTTAGGAAATAAACTCTCTGAAAAATTAGGAAATTCAGGAAATTCATGGAGTTTGGAAAATCCAAGACCAGATTTGGGACAAAACGAACACCTTGGACAAATGTCACCTTTCGAAGGGCCTCAGAAATCCAACACACAGAACATTTCCCCCCAAGTCCCCCAAAGATAAAGGAAGCCAGGACCAGATTTCCCATTTTTTTTAGGGAATTCAACCTGTTGAGCATATTAATTCCCTCTTCCACAGCATTCCCAACAATTCAGAGGCGCTTGTTTTATCCCGGCCTGGGATTTTCACTCCCACCCATCGGCCACCGCCATCCTCCCTCCTCGCCCCGGATTCCGGTCGGGACTGGGGCCCGGGAAATGAAAGGACCATTGTGAAACTCCCCGAAAACATCTGGCCGAGCACCCACTCCCTCAATGCCCGCCTTGTTCCGCCCGGGACGAGCCATTCCAAGGGCGTGAGGCAATCCCGGAGAGGTTCGCAACTCCAAACTTCCATTTCTCCAACAACCCAGAGCCGGCATAAATTTTGCATCCTCGAGCCAGAGCAGAGCTGCAGATTTTGAACTTTTCCGCAGAACCTCAGCCCAAATTCCCTCTTTTTTTTTCCTTTTTTTTTTTTTTTCCCATCCCATCTTAACCTTTCACCTGGAACAACTGAATAGTTGGGAGGACGAGGAATCAAACATTCAGGAGAGCCTTTCGTCTCGTCCCTCCCGTCTCTGATCCCTGTTAATCATCACCGCGCTGAAGATTTAAATGGGTTGGGCTCGTTCGTCCACCAGCTGGCAAGGTGGACAAAGCCAGAGCGGGATCTTGGGAATTTCAGGGATAAAGTTACGGCTGTCACCTCCTTATTCCGAGAGGAACGAATCCGGACCTTTGTTTAAACAAAGAGTTGCCCAGGGAGGGGGGGAATTAACCCCAGCTCCACCAGAACCACGTTGGTGCCTCCAAATTCCTTGTGTTTTCCTGCTTGGAGCTTCCCTGAACACCCTGAGGTGCCGTCATTGTGATGCTGGTTTAAAAAAAAAAAAAAAGGGATTCAAAGGAAATTTGGGAATTTCTCCCAAATCCATGTCCAAAGCTTATACTTGTGACAAAACAAGGATTTGGGAGGAATATTGTTTTTTAAGCAGCTCAAAAATCCAACCAATGCAACATTTGCCCAAAAGCCTCACCAAAATAATGGAACAAGACCCAAAACCAGCAAAACTTCCACATCCCTTGATCCTCCACCAGCTTTTCCATCTTTTTATGCCAGGAATGAAAGGTTGGAAGGTGACGCCACCCAAAAATCAATGCCTGATCCAAGAGGGAATGCTCCGTGACATTTGAGATTTAGGGATTTGGTTTAGTGTGGGCTCGGCAGTGCTGGATTCCATGGCCTCAGAGGACTTTTCCAGCCATGATTCCACAATTCCAGGGATTTCCAGGCTGAATGCTGCACCCAGACGAAGTCACAGGCAACAAGGATAATGGATGTGGCAGGGAATCGTGGAAAAATGGAATATCCTGAGCAGGAAGGGACCTATGAGATCGACCAGACCCAGACCTCAGGAATTGTGGTGTCCCACGGGAATTGTGGTGTCCAATGGGACACCTGTAGAACGACAAAACCTGGAGCAAAATGAGGAAATTCAGGGAGTTGGGAAAACCCGAGACCAGATTTCGAGGTCTGTCCCTGCCAGCAACTTTCACTCGGAATCTGGGATACACGGATCATTAATTTAGGGAATCTGCTCCACCCCCATCCCCTCCCTCTTCCAATACCACCCCCAAGTGCCACAGAAATAACACCCAGCAAATTCCCAAAAATGGGGTTTAGTCCCTAAAACCAAGGGACTAAACCCAGCCTGCGCTACGGAAGGGTTTAACAAAGCCAGGGATGAGACCTAAACCCATCCGAGAGGTCTCCCAGTTCTTATGGAGGATTCCTCCCTCCTTCCAACTTTGCAAATTGAAGGATTGGCCTCAGGACAAAAAGCCTGGAAAAAAAAAAAAATCTCTTCCCTCGGGCAGATTTTGGCTTTAAGGAATGATTTTCCAAGGTGGGATTCCGATGGAAAGGGGCTGAGAGAAGGGGAGGTGAATATCCAAGTTTTACCCAGAGTGATTCCACGAAATTCCAAATATTGTCACCAGGGATGAAAATTTTTTCCACAAATGAGGAGAGATTTGCTTTTACAACCACTTTCTCCATGCTGAGAGGATGAGGAGACAATAAGAGCATGGAATCACAATAAAATCATGGAATAGTTTGGATTGGAAGAGCCCTTCAAGGTCATGGAATTCCATCACCCCTGCCACGGGCAGGGACACCTTCCACTACCCCAGGTTGCTCCAAGCCCCATCCAAACTGGGCATGGACACTTCCAGGGATGGAGCATCCACAACTTCTCCGGGAATTCCATTCCACAGCCTCACAGGGTGTGGAATTGTGGAATTCCTTCCCAGGTCCTGCCCCATCATCCTCAGAATAATTCGGGCTGGAAAAGACCCCGGAGATGCCACAAGCCCCAAACACCAAACCCCTCAAAACCCACCCACTCCTCCTCACATTTTGGGGAATTTGGCACCAAATTCCCAAGGGTTCCTCCCGAGCCAGGAGGTCACGGGAGCCGCGGCAAATCCCGTTTCCCTCGGGGAAAAATTCCCCGTTGGAAAACCGCGACGCCGCTGACAAGAGGGCGCCGTATTTTTAGAAAGGGACTTTTATCACTTGTTCTAAATTTTGTCTTCAACTCCGCTTCACCCAGCTGGGAGCTGCTACTCCATGGAAGCGCGGATGGGGTGGGATGTGGCAGAATTCCTGCCGGAATCGCAGGATTACTCACAGAGGAGCACAAAGTGATTCATGCTTGTCCTTCTGGAAAAGGAAAATTTTTTTTTTTTTTTTTTTTTTTTTTGTTCTCTTTGCCGTTCCTGCACGCCCCAGGACAACGTGTCCGCGGAGATCTCATGGATTAAAAATTCCTGCTTGCCAGAACCTCCATCCAAAATGTTGGAATTCTGCGGGGAGAATTGGGCCTTAAAAAATAATTGGATGCCAATTGGGAATATTGGTCAATCAGGTTGGAAGAGGAACCTGGAGGGATGGAGCGTGCCCAGAGATGGGAATGGGGCTGGGAATGGTCTGGAGAACCAGGAGAGGCTGAGGAGGCTCATCCTGGGAAAAAACTGGATCAAAAGGATCCCAGGGTGGATCCAGGTGTGGGTCGGGATCTGGTCCCAGGAAACAACGGAGAGGATGAGAGGAAACGGCCTCAAGCTGTGCCAGGGAAGGTTTAGGTTGGATTTCAGGGAATATTCCTCCTGGAAAGGGCTTTCCAGCTTGGAATTCATGGAAAACAGGGAGTTTGTGGCGTCTGGAAGGAGGGTGGGAGCTCAAGGCAAGGATGGCGGGAGGTTGGTCAGGGATAAAAATGGGAAAAGGAGCAAATCCCAGCTGGAATCAGTCTGGGTTCTCGCAGCCCAAAGGCAATGGAAGATGTTCCCATGGATCCATGGAAAACGGGGCAGAGGAGAACCTCCGTTCTTTGTGGGATGGACAGGGAAAGGCGACAAAGGATAGGGAAAGGCTGAGGCACTTCCTGACTTCCTTCCCTTGGCTGGGAAGGGAATTCCAAGGAGCATCTGAGGGAGCTGGGGGGCTCATCCCAGAGAAAAGGGGGATCGGAACTCTCCCTGAATTCCCACCCCCACAGGAGACTGAGCTCTCCTGGAATTTCCAACCCTACAAGAAACTGAGCTCCTGCTGAATTCCAAACCCTACAAAAGATTGAACACCTCTGGAATTCCCAACCCTATAAGATATTCAGGTATCCTGGAATTCCCAACCCGAGAAATTGAGCTCCTGCTGAATTCTGGACCCCACAAGAGGTTGAGCTGCCTCTCAATTCCCAATCCCCTGAGAGGCTGAGCACCTCTGGAATTCCCAATCCCAGAAGAGGTTGAGCTGCCCTAGAATTCCCAATCCCATAAGAGGATGAGCTCTCCCGGAATTCCCAACCCCACAAGAGGCTGAGCTCTCCCGGAATTCCCAAACCTACAAGAGACTGAGCACCTCTGGAATTCCCAATCCCACAAGAGGCTGAGCTGCCTCTGAATTGCCAACCCCACAAGAGATTGAGCTCTCCCAGAATTCCCAACTCCACAAGAGGTCGAGCTCCTCCGGAATTCCCAAGGCCACAAAAGATTGAGCTGAACCCCTCTGGAATTCCCAACTCCACAAGAAGCTGAGCTCTCCCAGAGTTCCTAATCCCACAAGAATTCAAGCTCTTCCCAGAATTCCCAACCCTACAAGAGGCTGAGCTCCTGCTGAATTCCCAAATCCTACAAGATATCGAGCTCTCCTGAATTCCCAACCCCACAAGAGGTTGAGCTCCTCCAGAACTCCCAACCCTACAAGAGGTCAAGCTCTTCCCAGAATTCCCAGCCCCACAAGAAATCGAGCTCTTCCCAGAATTCTCAACCTCACAAGAGGTCAAGCTCTTCCCGGAATTCCCAACCCCACAAGACATTGAGCTCTCCTGGATCTCCCAACCCCACAAGAGGTTGAGCTCTTCCCAGAATTCCCAATCCCACAAAAGGGCGAGCTGCCCCTGAATTCCCAACCCCACAAAAGGGCGAGCTGCCCCTGAATTCCCAATCCCACAAGAGATTGAGCTCTCCTGGAATTCCCGACCCCACAAGAGGTTGAGCACCTCTGGAATTCCAAATCCCACAAGAGATTGAGCTCCCCCTGAATTCCCAATCCCACAAGAGGTCAAGCTCTTCCCAGAATTTCCAACCCCACAAGAGTTTGACCTCTCCTGGAATTCCCAACCCCACAAGAGGTTGAGCTCCCCCTGAATTCCCAACCCCACAAGAGGTTGAGCTCCTGCTGAATTCCCAGTCCTACAAGAAATTGAGCTCTCCTGGAATTCCCAACCCCACAAGAAGCTGAGCTCTCCCAGAGTCCCTAATCCCACAAGAATTCAAGCTCTTCCCAGAATTCCCAACCCTACAAGAGGCTGAGCTCCTGCTGAATTCCCAAATCCTACAAGGTATCGAGCTCTCCTGGAATCCCCAACCCCACAAGAGCAGCCTCAATCCCAGGAAAGCATTTTTTCCTGTGGTTCCTGGCATTTTTCCAGTGCTTTGAGCCTTCCCGGGAGAACACCCACCTCTGTCCCCGTCCTCACAACATTGATTTGTTCCCCGGCCGCATTTCGGCTCCCGCGACATCATCCCATGGCTGGAACATCACAGGGAGAGAAAGGAGGGAGCAATAAAAGGAATATTCATCCCTAAAGGTTGGCAGGGCAGGAAAACCCACTCGCCTGGTGGATTCCGGGAAAGCGTGGGAAGAGCGGTCAAAAATGCCAAAGTTTGACATTCACGGATTTCCCGACGGGAGCCCGTTCCCTCTACAGCAGTAATGTTTTGTCACGCTGCCTTTTAAAATTCTCTGACCAATTCCCAGAGGTTTTTTTGGGCAAAAGCGGGAATTTCAGTTAAGGAAAACAGGATTTGCTTCACCTGCACCAAAAAGGAAAAAAAAAAAAAAAGCAAAGGAAAAAAGGCGATTTGGAAGAGTCAAAATGAAATATTTAGGATGCGTTAAATTAAAAATTAAAAGGCCACGGGTGGTGACTCCACCAGGCTCCGTGACCTCCTTTCCCGGTCGTCCCTCCCAAGGGATTTGTAAATAAATTTGTCAATAAACTCTTAGTCAGAAAGAGCCACAAAACTCTGTTACAAAAGCCATATTACAAAACATTCCCAAAAAAAACCCAAAAAACCCAGGGAGTGGAGCAGGCAGGATACCGCGGCTTTGCCCATTCCGAGGGATTATTGTTAAACCCTCCTTAATTAGGGCTTTACTCCGCTAATTCTGTTTAATAAAATTAAAGGTTCAGTTTGGTCCTGGACCTCACCAAAAGGAGGTTGGGGGAAGTTGTTTCCATCCCTGGAAAATCCAGATCCAGCTCCTGGGCCTTAGGGTTGGGAATGCCAGGACAAGGAGGGGGTTTAAATGGACAGAGAGTGGGTTTATATGGAATATTGGGAAGGAATAGGTGGTGAGGGGCTGGAACGGAATTCCCAGAGAATCTCTGGATGCTCCATCCCTGGAAGTGTCCAAGGCCAGGTTGGATTTGCCTTGGAGAAGCCTGGGATAGTGGAAGGTGTCCCTGCCCATGGCAGAGGGGTGGGACTGGATGATCCTTGAGACCCCTCCCAACCCAAACCATCCCATCATTCCATGATTCCATGATTCCATGATTCCACCATTCCATGATTCCACCATTCCAGGATTCCATTACTTGCTCCAAGCCTGCCATCCTGGTTGCTCGTTAGCCGCTCCGGAGGCAACAAAGCCATCACGACTCATCATTATACGGAATATTGGGAAGGAATTCCATCCTGTCAGGGTGGTGAGGCGCTGGAATGGAATTCCCAGAGAATCTGTGGCAGCTCCATCCCTGGAAATGGCCAAGGCCAGGTTGGATTTGCCTTGGAGAAGCTTGGGATAGTGGAAGGTGTCCCTGCCCATGGCAGAGGAGTGGGACAGGATGATCCTTGAGATCCCTCCCAACCCAAACCATTCCATGATTCCATGATTCCATCATTCCATCATTCCATGATTCCATCATTCCACCATTCCATGACTTGCTCCAAGCCTGCCATCCTGGTTGCTCGTTAGCTGCTCCGGAGCTAACGAAGCTCATCAAGACTCATCACGTGCAAAACCCACCAGGCACGGAGAGAAATTCCCGATCCATCGGGAGCCGGCCAGGAGCCCTCGCTCCACCAGACTTTTGGGACGCAGCTAAAAACGCCTTTGGGACGGCCTGAAACCACGAGGGATGATCCGAGCTGCTGCAGAGTGATTTTAATGATCTCCCAGGAATCCCTGAAAGCCCCACATCAGGACAGATCCGTCCTTCCGGGGCCACCTGGAATCCTGGAGGATCGGGAAAAGGATTCTTGGCCTGGGTTTCCAACCAAATCTCTTCTGTTTGTTTGCTCACCTTAAATATCGCCTAAAAACCTGCGCTGACCTTTCCAGCTGAAAGGACGGCTCTGTGCTGTTAACGGTTGGGATTTGTGACCTTGGAGGTCTTTTCCAACCAAAATAATTCCATTACTATTCCAACCAAAACAATTCCATTAATTATTCCACAATTCCGGCAAGAACAGCAGCAATATTTTGGTTAAGAGGAAGTTTGGCATCGTTATTCCTCAACAAGAGATGTCACTTGGATTCTCCTCCCTCTGATAATTGAAATTCCTATAAATCAGAATTAAATTAAATTCCTTCAAGAAGGTGCCAAGCTCAACAGGAGCCCTCGGAGAAACGCTGCTGTCACAACTGGAAATGGAATCATGGAATGCTTTGGGTTGGAAAAGACCTCCAAGGTCATCTCCTTCCAACCTCGCTCCACCATCCCAGGTTGCTCCAACCTGGCCTTGGACACTTCCAGGGATCCAGGGGCAGCCACAGCTTCTCTGGGAATTCCATTCCAGCCCCTCACCACCCTCACAGGGAGGAATTCATTCCCAATATCCCAAATTCCCTCTGGCAGTCCAAGCCATTCCCCTCGTCCTGTCCCAAAGGTTTCAGCCAAATCAAACTTTCCACGGGAAGCGAAGGAAGCAAATCCATCGGCCCCATCCCTTCCCTGCAGGATCCCAGTGCCAGCATCCCGTTATTCCCGGCCCCGGGAAGGGAGCCCAAGTCCCTCCAGCCTGGAAAAGCCTCTGGGGCGACGGCTCTGCCCAAAGCAAACCCCGCGGCCTTGGAATTCTCCGCTCTGGAGGAAAGCCGCCCGGACAGAGGGATTGGGAGAATCAGGGCATGGAACCAGCTGGATTTCAGGGTCCTTCCCAACCCAAACCATTCCATGAGGATTTAGGAGCCCAACCCATTCACCCCAGCAGGGCCAAACTTTAAAGGGAATTTTTGGGGTTTCTGCCTGGGCCTCCCTGGGCCCGTGCGCACCAGGCCCGGCTCCGAGCCTTCCTCCCCTCCCGGGTTTTGTTATTCCCTGGCAGGATTGCTCAGGAACCAGGAGAGGGCTCAGGTGCTCTCTATAAAATTGTATTTATAATACAATATTATTAATTTCTCGAGGACTGAAATTATATTTTCCACTCCCAAAATCTGCTGTCACTCAAGAGGACTTTGTGAATTCCTGCGGCTCCCAGGTGGGACAACAACAACATTTCCCAATTTCCCAAGGAAAAGGGAAGGACAAGGACAAGGACACTTTTCAGAGAAGCCAAACAAACAGAAATGAAGATTTTTTATGAATGAATATTTTTAAATTTATAATTTATTTTATATAATATGTAAAATAAAATATAAATTTATATCTAATCTAATCTAATCTAATCTAAACAATACAATAAATACAATATATTATATTTATTTCTAATATAATATATTATATGTTATATATATAAAATATATTTTATAATATTTTTATATTTATGAATGAATTAATTTTTTATTAATTTAGAAACTATTTAGGTGTATGTGAGTAATTTCTAAATTCATAAAAAATTAATTCATTCATAAATATAAAAGTATTTATTTCCTGGAGAGCCAGGAAAGCAAATTCACCAACACAGGGGAAAAAAATCATTCAAAAAAATGCTCTCCAGTCCTGGAGGAGTTTTGTTCTCCAGCTTCATTCCCTAAGGTTGGAATCTCAACAGGCCAGGGGGAACGGAGAGGGAGCAGCGCGTTAAAAAATGGGATTAAAACATCAGCACTCCAAGATTTGGGCTGTGGACACGCAGTGGAATAAATTGGATTGGATTTTATTCCCGGCGTGTGCAGCAAACAGGGGAAAAAAAAAACCCCATCAGAGCATCAGAGAAAAGGTCGTGGTGGAGCAAATGATTTTTACAGCATTAAATTCCACGGTGGACACCGGCCAAATCCGATTTCGTTACGGATTCGTGGAATGGTCTGGGCTGAAATGGATCTTTAAGCTCCTCTCCTGCCGTGGGCAGGGACACCTTTCACCATCCCAGGTTGCTCCAAACCCTGTCCAAGCCGGCCGGGGACAATTCCAGGAATGGGGCAGCCATGGATTCTCTGGGAATTCCATTCCAGCTCCTCACCACCCTCACAAGGAAGAATTCCCTCCCAATGTCCATCTATCCCTCTCCTCTGGCAGTGGGAACCATTCCCTGTGTCCTGTCACTCCATCCCTTGATCCAAGTCCCTCTCCAGCTCTCCTGGAGCCCCTTCAGGCACTGGAAGGGGGCTCCGAGGTTTCCCTGGATCCTTCCCTTCTCCAGGATGAGAAGGAATCCCATCCCATTCCACCCCATCCTATCCCAGTCTTTCTTCCCCTCAGTCTTTTAGGAATGACCAAAAAGGAACAAATTCCAGGTATTTTCCTTCCCCTTTACTTTGAGGCCTCTCTTTTTTTTTTTTTTTTCCCATCTATTTTTTGTGTTTCCTGCTAAATTTCCATCCTGATTTTCCTGCAGGTTGCCCTTTTCCTCGGGATTCCTCTCCTCATCCCCAAAAACCTCAGTTTGGGAACTGTCAAAACCCAGCGTAAAACTGCCCATTCTGAGGTTTTGCCTGGATCCTTCCCTTCTCCAGGCTGGACATTCCCAACTCTTCCCAGCCTGGCTCCAACCCTTGGAGCATCTCCATGGCCTCCTCTGGAATTGCTCCAGCAGCTCCACATCCCTTCAATCCTGGACACCGCGGTTTGCCTGGATCCTTCCCTTCTCCAGGCTGGACATTCCCAACTCTTCCCAGCCTGGTTCCAGAGCAGAGGAGCTCCAAACCTTGGAGCATCTCCACGTTCTCCTCTGGAATTGCTCCACATCCCTTCAATCCTGGACACCGAGGTTTTGCCTGGATCCTTCCCTTCTCCAGGCTGGACATTCCCAACTCTTCCCAGCCTGGTTCCAGAGCAGAGGAGCTCCAACCCTTGGAGCATCTCCACGTTCTCCTCTGGAATTGCTCCAGCAGCTCCACATCCCTTCAAACCCGGACACCGAGGTTTGCCTGGATCCTTCCCTTCTCCAGGCTGGACATTCCCAGCTCCTCCCAGCCTGGCTCCAACCCTTGGAGCATCTCCTTGGCCTCCTCTGGAATTGCTCCAACAGCTCCACATCCCTCCAATCCTGGACACACCAGAACTCCACACCACCCGTAAACACACCAGAACTCCACAGCCATCCGCGAGCGGAGAACGCTGGGATCCCGTTTCCCGTAACCCTCAAGATCGGCGGGATTCTGCCCAACCGGAAGGCCCCAAACCCTTGGAATCTGCAATTCCAGGGAAAAACTTCCCCCATCCCCGTGGCCTGGCAGCAGCAGAGGACATTGGCGGCCGCCTCCCACCAGCCCAAGCCAGCGGGAAGCTTCCTGGCTGGCGCCATCCCAAAGGAAGAGCGAGGATTCTGGGATCCTGCCAAAGCCAACCACACACGCGCACGGTTGCTTGGAAACCTTTGGAAACCACGTTGAAAAATTCAGGTTTCTATGAAGGGCAAAACAAGCCCCGAGTTTGCGCTTCAATTCCGCCTTTTCCTGTCGCCGCCGTGTTCCCGCTTCCCAAAAATCCTGCAGAGCTCTCTCTGCAGGTCACCTCTGGGCCTGGGGGCTTCAAGGTTTTCCCAAGTTCAGGCAGCAAAGAAAGACCCGCCCTGAGCCGTGAATCTTCCCAGAAAATCAAAAATCGCCCAGCGCGACAATATTCCGATAAAAGAGGCGAAAGGGAGACGGGAGGGAAGGAAAAGAATGGAATTCCTGTCGCACGGTGCCGCCCTGGCATCTAATCAGGCAGCCAGATGAAGGCAGCAATCTGTCTGCTTAAAATATGCATATTTTGGTGGTTTTTTTCATTTTTTTTATTTTTTTCCTCCCCCTTCTCAGTGCTGCAGAAGGCGCTCGTTAAGAGGCTGCGCCGGGAACGTCCCTCTGCAATCACGAGGGACGGAACGAGCGATTCCGTCGTTAGCGGGGATTAATTGCCGGGAGCCAGAGCGCTCCTCAGCACCTGCCCTGGGATTTGGGATTGTGGGGGCCACGGAACACCGGGAGATTGTGGGATCACAGGCACGAGGCCCCTTCCAGCCCATCCCAAATTTGGGTTTTTTGGGTTGTCTTCTACAGCAGGCTCTTCCTCATCTTCCATACTGAACCATTCCTCACCTTCCACATGGGATTATTCCTCACCTTTCACATAAAATCCATCCCCACCTTCCACATGGAATTGCTCCTCACTTTTCACATAAAATCCGTCCCCACCTTCCACAGGGATTGCTCCTCACCTTCCACGTTGGAGCTTTCCTCACCTTCCACACCAAACTCTTCCTCACCTTCCATGTGGGATTGTTCCTCATCTTCCACATAAAATCTGTCCCCATATTCCACACGGGATTGCTCCTCACCTTCCATATTGGAGCTTTCCTCACTTTCCACACCAGATCCTTCCTCATCTTCCTCAATGACCATTCCTCACATTCCTCACTGGATCATTCCTGACATTCCTCACTGGACACTCCTCATCTTCCTCAGCAGACCATTCCTCACCTTCCTCAGTGGATTGTTCCTCATCTTCCTCACTGGATCATTCCCAACCTTCCTCACTGGATCACTCCTCACCTTCCTCACTGGATCATTCCCAACCTTCCTCACTGGACCATTCCTCACCTTCCTCACTGGATCATTCCCAACCTTCCTCACTGGATCATTCCTCACCTTCCTCACTGGATCATTCCTCACCTTTCTCACTGGATCATTCCTCACCTTCCTCACTGGATCATTCCCAACCATCCACAATGACCATTCCCAGCCTTCCACACCAGAACATCCCCAAGCTTCCACACCTGAACATTCCCAGCCTTCCACACCAGATTATTCCCAACCTTCCAAACCAGAACATTCCTACCCTTCCACATCCAGTCATTCCTCATCTTCCACACCAGACTCCTCCTCACCTTCCAGAACGATCATTCCCAACATTCCACACGAGAACATTCCCAACCTTCCACACTGCACCGACCCTTCCTCGCCTTCCCATCCAACCCTTTCCCACAGAATCCAAAACCCAGGACAACGCTGCCCACCAACACTCCGGAAGCAAACAGGGATTTCATCGTCGGGTTCCGCGCAAGAATTCCGGGTTAAATTCCTCCCATTTGAGGCTGGAATCAGCTCCACACCAACCAACACCCGATTTTGTCCCCTTCCGCATCAAAATTCCTCCTCCTGCTCCACGCTGTTTATTTTGGCTTCCCATTGGCTGCACGGCATGGATGGCATTCCCACTGCCATATCCATAATAAAACTTGGATTCAAGGAGCTCGAGGACCTGGCTGCTCCAGACTTCTCTTTCCTTCAAATTTTAAGTTCCTCCACGGAGGGACTGTGTTGTGTTTTTCCTTGAGGAAAACTGGATGGATATCCATGGATAGGTGTTGCTTTCCCAACGGATGGGGAAATGGATTCTCGGCCAAGATTTGCAATGGGATTTTTCAGGTCCCTTCCAACCCAAACCGTTCCATGGTTCCATGAATTGCAGCTGGGACAGAGCCCTCCGATCCCCAATTTGAGGGATCCTCATCCAGCAGGGACAGCGCCTTAAACCAGCCACGAAATTCCCAAGTTCTTCCTGAGGAATCCCACCGAAATCAATGGAAAACTTTATCATTTCCTCCCAGTTCGCTCCAGGAGAAGGAAGATCAAAGGACATCCTTGCCACAACTCCTCTTTTCCCTACATTTTTCCCAAACTCCACATCCTGAATTTTCCCTCCAGCCTCTTGTTCACGACTCACAGCAGCCAAAAAAACTCCGTGCTAAAATTGCCAGGAATTAATGCAGTCTTGGTTTTTTTGTTTTTTTTTTTTTTTTTTTGTGGGTTTTTTTGGGTGTTTTTTTTTTTTTTCCCATGGATTAACAGCTACCGGCAGTCTCCCAGCACGAGGGTTAATTCCCACCGGGATGCAGCGGGGCTGGATCAACAATCCAGCACCTGAAAGACGCAGCAAGGTACCGGCAGCACAAAGGAGATGCAAATAAATTTGCATTTCCGAGCATCAAAGGCTCCGCGAGATCCCCGAGCATGAAAACATCTTTTCCCTGCAAGATGCCGAAGGAACGGCAGCGGGAGTGACGGGAGTGGGAGGACAGGAGAATGGGGAGGGAAAAAAAAAAAAGAAGAAAAAGACAAAAAAGTGTGACTGCAGCAGGAGCTCGACAGTTGGAGAAATTCCAACGGGAACGGCAGAGCTTGGGCACGAGGAAAACAGTTGGGAAGGTGCTGACGGGATTTTGGAGCCGGATGGGGGTTGGGATCTGCTCCCAGGGAACGGCGATGAGCGGAAACGGCCTCAGGATGTGCCGGGGGAGGTTTAGGTTGGATATTGGGAATATTCGGGCTGTCCGGCCCTGGCACGGAGGTGGAATTCCCATCCCTGTGGATGTGGCGCTTGGGGACGCGGCCAGCGGTGGCCTTGGCGGTGCTGAAGGAATGGCTGGGATTCCTTGAGCATGGAAATCTTTCCCAACCCCAAAAATTCCATCATTCTGAGAGAGATATTCCAAAACCTGACACGAGACAATTCCAACAGGGAACGACCAAAAAATGATGGGGGGAGGAGGAGGAGGAAACTCAAAGGTTGATCCCCAAAAAAAAGAGAAAAAATGAGGAGCAACTCCATGAAATCTCTGAGCATGGAAATCTTTCCCAACCCAAACAATTCCATCATTCTAAGAGATATTCCAACACCTGACACGAGACAATTCCAACAGGGAACGACCAAAAAACGATGGGGGAAAGAGGAGGAGGAAACTCAAAGGTTGATCCCAAAAAAAAGAGAAAAAATGAGGAGCAACTCCATGAAATCTCTGAGCATGGAAATCTTTCCCAACCCAAACATTTCCATCATTCTGAGACAGATATTCCAACACCTGACACCAGACAATTCCAACAGGGAACGACCAAAAAACGATGGGGGGGAAGAGGAGGAGGAAACTCAAATGTTGATCCCCAAAAAAAAGAGAAAAAATGAGGAGAAACTCCGTGAAATCTCTGAGCATGGAAATCTTTCCCAACCCCAACAATTCCATCATTCTAAGAGATATTCCAGCACCTGACACGAGACAATTCCAACAGGGAACGACCAAAAAACGATGGGGGAAAGAGGAGGAGGAAACTCAAATGTTGATCCCCAAAAAAAAGAGAAAAAATGAGGAGCAAGTCCATGAAATTTTTGAGCATGGAAATCTTCCCCAACCCCAACAATTCCATCATTCTGAGAGAGATATTCCAGCACCTGACACGAGACAATTCCAACAGGGAATGACCAAAAAACAATGGGAGAAGGAGGAAACTCAAAGGTTGATCCAAAAAATGAGGAGCAACTCCGTGAAATCTCTGAGCATGGAAATCTTTCCCAACCCCAACAATTCCATCATTTTAAGAGAGATATTCCAACACCTGACACAAGACAATTCCAACAGGGAACGACCAAAAAACGATGGGGGGAGGAGGAGGAGGAAACTCAAATGTTGTTCCCCAAAAAAAAGAGAAAAAATGAGGAGCAACTCCATGAAATCTCTGAGCATGGAAATCTTTCCCAACCCCAACAATTCCATCATTCTAAGAGGGATATTCAATCCCCTGACATGAGACAATTCCAACAGGGAATGACCAAACAACGATGGGGGGGAAGAGGAGGAGGAAACTCAAAGGTTGATCCAAAAAAATGAGGAGCAACTCCGTGAAATCTCTGAGCATGGAAATCTTTCCCAACCCAAACATTTCCATCATTCTGAGAGAGATATTCCAACACCTGACACCAGACAATTCCAACAGGGAATGACCAAAAAACGATGGGGGGGAAGAGGAGGAGGAAACTCAAAGGTTGATCCCAAAAAAATGAGGAGCAACTCCATGAAATCTCTGAGCATGGAAATCTTTCCCAACCCCAACAATTCCATCATTCTAAGAGGGATATTCAATCCCCTGACACCAGACAATTCCAACAGGGAATGACCAAAAAACAAGGGGAGAAGGAGGAAACTCAAAAGTTGATCCAAAAAAATGAGGAGCAACTCCGTGAAATCTTTGAGCGTGGAAATCTTTCCCAACCCCAACAATTACATTATTCTAAGAGAGATATTCCAACACCTGACACGAGACAATTCCAACAGGGAACGACCAAAAAACGATGGGAGGAGGAGGAGGAGAAAACTCAAAGGTTGATCCCAAAAAATGAGAAAAAATGAGGAGAAACTCCGTGAAACACCTGTGGATGGAGTTTGCACATCCCTGCAGCTCCAGGAGCCCCGTGAAAAGAGGGATAATTTTGGTGCTTCTGCAGCTTTCCGACAGAATTCCGAGCCTCTCCTCGCGGGGATGGAGGAGTTTCTGCCGGAGCCGTGAAGGAGGACGCGGAAGGTGTGAAAAAAGCGAGCGGGGAGAAATGGAGCAGAAGGAAAACGTGAGAAACAAAGGCAGGAGGGGGCAAATTTTCCAGCGAATCCCACAAGGCTTCTCAATAAAATTTTCAGACCTTCCAAGCCTGTAAAAAGTTTGGGATAGCAGGGAAAATCCTGGTTTAGAGCCTGTGTATTCCATAGGGAGAAGAAGAGCCAAGGCATGAGCAGAACGTTCTGGTTGAAGGCCTTGGAAGGGGAAAGATGAGGAGAAGAAAAAAACACTTCCAAAATCCCCAAAAAATAAGGCAAAATGAGATTTTTATGGAGATGGAGCCCAGGAATGATGGGGAGTTGAAGAAAATTGAGTAATTCCAAAATTTAAAAAAAAAAAAAAAAGTCAGAACGAGATTGTTAGGGAGATGGAGCCCGGGAATGATGAGAAGTTGAAGAAAATTGAATGATTGGTTGGGATTGTTAATGTCTTCCTATAAATAAATATCATGGGATGGTTTGGGTGGGAAGAGACCTTCAGGATCACCCAGCCCCACTCTCTGCCATGGGCATGGAATTCCCAGACTCCCAGAATCTCATCCCATGGGATATGGACCTTCCTCTTATCCCAGGCTGCTCCAACGTGGCCTTGGACACTTCTAGAGATGGAACGGACGCAGAATCTCTTGGAATTCCATTCCAGGCCTCACCACCCTCCCAGCCAGGAACTCCTTCCCTGTATCCCATCCATCCCTCCCCTCTGGCAGTGGGAAGCCATTCCCGGTGTCCTGTCCCTCCATCCCTTGTCCAAAGTCCCTCTCCAGCTCTCCTGGAGCCCCTTCAGGCACTGGAAGGGGCTCTGAGGTCTCCTTGGAGCTTTCTCTTTTCCAAACTGGAAATTCTCAGCCTCTCTCCAGCCCTTGGGGCATCTCCTGGATTCGCTCCAACAGATTCAAGCCTGCCTTAAACAAACAGCAAGGGAAAGAACGAAGAGCAGGCAACTGGTGAAGGCAGACGTGATAAATCAGATTTTTGTCTCATCCCGTTCAAAATCAGGTGCCCTGGAAGTCATCACGGATCTGTCAGGATGATTAATCCCTGTTTTTCCACCACCAGAACAAGGGAATGAAAGGCTGGCAAGTGGGAAAGCCAAGGCAAGAAGGAGCCGGGTGCGTGTGGGAGAGAAGCGCTCCGGAGGCAGCTGGGATGAGGAGCTGACTCAAAACTTTGGGATTTGCGGTTGGAGCTGCAGACGGGAGCCGAAAACGTGGGAGAAACTGTTGTGGGATAATCAGGCGGCGAAACGAGGGAATACCTGCGGCACCAGTCGAGTCAGGAGCTGCCACTTTGCATAAGGAATATTTAAATGAGGATTTGCCCCCTGGTCTTTAGGGCTCAAAGCAGAGTTTTAAACCAGTTTGGGGAGGTTTAAGAGCCGGGAACTCAAGTCTTCCCAAGGAAGAATATTTTGGAACAGAAGTCAGGGTGGTCTCGGGTGTTCCGTGAAGAGGATCCATAAAATAAAATATTTTTAGGAATTCTGATGGTGCCGGGGCTACTCCACAGAAAATATCCCATTTCCATCACCCAGACTCTGTCCAAAATGGAATTATTCCCTGCTTTAAGGCCAGCAATTTGATTTTAAGAGTGAAATTATTCCTTCCCCATATTCCCAGGCTTTTCCAGCTCCCAGCACCCCAAAACAAAGGGTGAGAATCACGGAAAGATTCTCAAAGACACAGAACAAAAACCATGGAATAACCTGAGCTAATCCACAAGGATGGTCGAGTCCTGCACGAGACCACCCCCAAAATCCCACCATATCCTAGAGAGCCACTTCCAAAGGTTTCTTGGACCAGGAATCCACCACCCTGGAGAACAAAACAGGAGAGAAACCACCATGGAAAGGGGAAGAGTTTCATCCAGCCCACCCATCACCCACATCCTGGAAGCTGTGGACTGGAAAAACAGGGAATTCTCAGCGGGAAAACGATTCTTTTTTCTTTTGCATTGTCATTTTTGGAACAGCAACGCCGGGAACGGTTTTACCTGTCACGGCAATTTTGGCACAATAGCAAGAACCTGTAGCAATTAGGATCTGCTTTCATTACGGCAGGAAGAACAAATGACCCAAATCCCAACTCCCACGCCCTCTCCCAAAAAAGGCTGAGGTGACCAAATCCTCCTCCCTGAACCTGCTTCCCTCTGAATTCCGGCCCTTCCCAACCCTTTGTGAGGGCTCACAGCGGCCTCCTTTCCCGACAATAGGTGCCTGGAACAAAGCAGCTGGAAGGTTTGATTATCCCAAATCAAATCGGGCTCCAGGCCCCCGCGGGAGAGCGGAAAATTTCCCTCCTTATCCATGTCACCCTCGCGACGGAGCTGCCGAGGGAAAATAGGGCAGAGGAAACGCAGGGATCCCTCCGAAAAACCACGGGAAAAGCAGGTAACCAGGTTAAGGGGATGCTGCGTCACGGAATTTTCACGGATGACGGGGGAATTTGGAGGATTTAACGCGATTCCCGAGGGTTGGAGCTGGATGTGGCTGAGTCACGGGGCGAGGTGGAGGGGGGGGATTTTCATGGAAAGGCTCCTCCTCAAAGAACCCGGAATGCTTCCTGTGGTTAAACAAAGTTTGAGGAGCTGCTCAAACCAGCAGGTCCTGCGTGCTCACAGCCTTTAATTCCACCCTCAAAGAAACTTGGGAGCTCATCTCGAAACGACAAAGCCCAGCTGGGCCCTTGAACCCAAGCAGCAAGGCCGGGAGATAAGGCGGGAATCAGCCAGGCCTGCAATTTGCCGGCTGATTAAAACCCTCGGAGCAGCAGGGAAATTAGGGAAATCATCCCCCAGACACTCCAAGGAACCACAGCGGCTGCCTCCCGGGATAAACGATGCCATCCCAACCTTTTGGGGGTGTCAGTGGTTGTTTGGGAATGGGCGAGACGTTGTTGGAGCCTCTGGGACTCGCCGGGCCTGTCTGGCGTGGGGACTCGCCCAAGTGAGCTCACCGGGAATGTTTCCCACCACAAATTGTCCAAAAAAGTTGTTTATCCCTAATTTTGAGCCACTTGGGATGTTCTCCAAGCACGCTGAGTGTCCGTGGGGAAGGTCCACAGCCAGCTGGACCTTGGCCATAAAATGGCCACAGCTCTGAGGTGTTGGATGGGCAGCTCATCCCGTTATCCGTCAGGATTCTCCTTCCAGAGTGGCACCGGCAGGATAAAATTCCAGAATGGAATTTCATTGGGTCGGAAAGGACCTGCAAGACCATTCAGTTCCAACCCCCTGCCTTGGACAACTTCCACTATCCCAGGTTGCTCCAAGCACCATCCAAGCTGGCCGTGGACACTTCCAGGGATGGGGCAGCCGCAGCTTCTCCGGGAATTCCATTCCAGGGCCTCACCACCCTCACAAGGCAGAATTCCTTCCCAAAATCCCATCTATCTCTGCCCTCTGGAAGTGGGAACCCCTCCCAGTGTCCTGTCATTCCATCCCCTGTCCCAAATCCCTCTCCAGCTCTCCTGGAGCCCCTTCAGGCACTGGAAAGGTTCTGAGGTCTCCCTGGATCCTTCCCTTCTCCAGGCTGGACATTCCCAGCTCTCCCAGCCTGGCTCCAACACGATCCAATTTTTTCAGGGAAAGGAAAATCAATCCCAACCCTCGAGGCCTTCCCAGCTGAGACCCTTCAAACCCAAACATTTGTGCAGAAACTCATCAAGCACCACCCAACACCCCTGCTCAGAAACCGAGCCAAAGATTCCAGGATAACACAGCGTTCCAAGATCCTGGATTCCAACCCTGAGAAAAAAAAACCTCTTCCAACTGCCTGGGCAACAAATCTCCAGGGAAAAGCAGGAATTGCCAGACATTGCCAGGCTCCGAGGGCATTTCCATCCCCCAGGCAACGCCGTCCTTGGGTTCCTCACCCAGCGGTGCCCACCCGGCTCAATTCCGCCTTTCCGGACACGGATTCCTCAGAGCGACGCCGGAGCCAGAGGGAATCTCATCTGCCAATCTCCAGGTCGATGACCCGTACTCTTGGAAGCTGTGGTTGAAAAGTGCAGCTAAAAACGAGGGAAGATGATGAGGCGAGCAGGAAAATTCCTTAAACACCAAGATTTGGGGATTTGGGGTTTGTTTTGGGTTTTGGAAGCTGCGGTTGAAAAGTGCAGCTAAAAACGAGGGAAGATGATGAGGCGAGCAGGAAAATTCCTTAAACACCAAGATTTGGGGTTCGTTTTGGGTTTTGGACGCTACAGTAGAAAACGCAGCGAAAAACGAGGGAAGATGATGAGGCGAGCAGGAAAATTCCTTAAACACCAAGATTTGGGGATTTGGGGTTGTTTTGGGTTTTGGAAGCTACGGTTGAAAAGTGCAGCTAAAAATGAGGGAAGACGACAAGGTGAGCAGGAAAATTCCTTAAACACCAAGATTTGGGGTTTGTTTTGGGTTTTGGAAGCTGCGGTTGAAAAGTGCAGCTAAAAACGAGGGAAGATGTAGAGACGAGCTTTCCAGCCTAAAAAATTCCTTAAACACCAAGATTTGGGGTTTGTTTTGGGTTTTGGACGCTACAGTTGAAAAGTGCAGCTAAAAACGAGGGAAGATGATGAGGCGAGCAGGAAAATTCCTTAAACACCAAGATTTGGGGTTTGTTTTGGGTTTTGAAAGCAGCGGTTGAAAAGTGCAGCTAAAAACGAGGGAAGATGATGAGGCGAGCAGGAAAATTCCTTAAACACCAAGATTTGGGGATTTGGGGTTTGTTTTGGATTTTGGAAGCTAGGGTTGAAAAGTGCAGCTAAAAACGAGGGAAGACGACGAGGCGAGCAGGAAAATTCCTTAAACACCAAGATTTGGGGATTTGGGGTTTGTTTTGGGTTTTGGAAGCTGCGGTTGAAAAGTGCAGCTAAAAACGAGGGAAGACGATGAGACGAGCTTTCCAGCCTAAAAAATTCCTTAAACACCAAGATTTGGGGTTCGTTTTGGGTTTTGGAAGCTGCGGTAGAAAAGTGCAGCTAAAAATGAGGGAAGACGACGAGGTGGGCAGGAAAATTCCTTAAACATCAAGATCTGGGGATCTGGGGATGGTTTTGGGTTTTGGAAGCTGTGGTTGAAAAGTGCAGCTAAAAACAAGGGAAGACGACAAAGCGAGCAGGAAAAGTCCTGAAGCACCAAGATTTGGGGTTTGTTTTGGGTTTTTGGGTTTTTTTTTAGGATGTTTTTGATTTACTCTCCTCACTTGCACCCAGGTGAGGGTGAGGCAGAAATTTGGGATAAAAAAGCCCCGATGTGAGGTGGGGAAGGAGGAGACATCTCCTAAATCAGGGTCCCGATGAGATCCGCCCACTCCTCACTTTTTTTTTTTTTCCTCCTTTGAAACGCCACCAAATAAATCCCTGCTGGCTTTAAACAGAAATCAAATTAACCATGAACAGCCAAAGCAACTCGGTGATGGCCCAGCCATCGCTGGGCGCGCTCAGAAATCTTTTTGTAAAAACATTTTCCTCCCTCCATGCACGACGAGCAAATTGAAGCAGCAAATCAATACCGAGAGAGCTCCAAAACCCAAATCTTATTCCGGCTGCATCAAAAACGCTCTTGGAGCGCTGCTCGTGAAGGGTTGAATATTTTAAATTATTCTTCCTCCTCCTCCAGCTGACAGAAGAGTTCCTGAGTCACATGTGGGAAAAAAACCAAATCTGAGTATGATCTCCGAGTATTTTTGCCTTTTGGAGCAGTTCAAGGCCTTTTTTTGGGATAAAAGGGAATTTGTCAAGGGGAAGCAAACCTAAAACTGGGAAAGGAATAAGTGCAGCACGCGGAGCAGGTTGGAGGAGTTTCCATTTAAATAGAGGAATAGGGGGGAAAAGGAATTCCTGGGAAGTATGTTTTGGTGGATTAAAGGGTTGGAAGCCCAACTGGAGCTTCTCCCTCTGATTTAGAAGACAAGGAGAGATCCCACACCCTTTGCCATTCCTATTTCTGCATCCCGGGATTTTTAACTGGATTTCTCCTGATCTGCTGCACCAAACAGATCCTGCCTCAAGTGGATTCTCAGTTTAGGCCTCGTTACCGTTCCCAGCCAAAAATATTCCTGTGCCAAAAGTTCCAGGAGGAATTTTCCCAGAATCCAGCCTAAACCTGCCCTGGCATGGCTGGAGTTTCCCCTCGTCCTGCCCCTTTTCCCCTGGGAGCAGATCCCAACCCCCAGCCAGCTCCAAAGTTCCCAAATGTTCTCCTCGTGCCCAAGGTCTGCTTGGAATCTCTCCAAATGTGGAGCTCCTGCCGCGGTCACACTTTTTGTCATTTTTTTTCCCCCAATTCTCCCACAATTTTCACCTTTTTTTTTGGGATAAAAGGGAATTTGTCAAGGGGAAGCAAACCTAAAACTGGGAAAGGAATAAGTGCAGCACGCGGAGCAGGTTGGGAGAGTTTCCATTTAAATAGAGGAATAGGGGAAAAAAGGAATTGCTGGGAAGTATGTTTTGGTGGATTAAAGGGTTGGAAGCCCAACTGGAGCTCCTCCCTCTGATTTAGAAGACAAGGAGAGATCCCACACCCTTTGCCATTCCTATTTCTGCATCCCGGGGTTTTTAACTGGATTTCTCCTGATCTCCTGCACCAAACAGATCCTGCCTCAAGTGAATTCTCAGTTTAGGCCTCGTTATCGTTCCCAGCCCAAAATATTCCTGTGCCAAAGATTCCAGGAGGAATTTTCCCAGAATCCAGCCTAAACCTGCCCTGGCATGGCTGGAGTTTCCCCTCGTCCTGCCCCTTTTCCCCTGGGAGCAGATCCCAACCCCCAGCCAGCTCCAAAGTTCCCAAATGTTCTCCTCGTGCCCAAGGTCTGCTTGGAATTTCTCCAAATGTGGAGCTCCTGCCGCGGTCACACATTTTGTCATTTTTTCCCCCAATTCTCCCACAATTTTCACCTTTTTTTTTGGGATAAAAGGGAATTTGTCAAGGGGAAGCGAGCCTAAAACTGGGAAAGGAATAAGTGCAGCACGCGGACCAGGTTGGAAGAGTTTCCATTTAAATAGAGGAATAGGGGGAAAAAAAACATTCCTTGGAAATATGTTTTGGTGGATTAAAGGGTTGGAAGCCCAACTGGAGCTTCTCCCTCTGATTTGGAAGACAAGGAGAGATCCCACACCTTTTATCATTCCTATTTCTGCATCCCGGGATTTTTAACTGGATTTCTCCTGATCTCCTGCACCAAACAGATCCTGCCTCAAGTGGATTCTCAGTTTAGGCCTCGTTACCGTTCCCAGCCCAAAATATTCCTGTGCCAAAAATTCCAGGAGGAATTTTCCCAAAATCCAGCCTAAACCTGCCCTGGCATGGCTGGAGTTCCCCCTCGTCCTGCTCCTTTTCCCCTGGGAGCAGATCCCAACCCCCAGCCAGCTCCAAAGTTCCCAAATGTTCTCCTCGTGCCCAAGCTCTGCTTGGAATTTCTCCAAATGTGGAGCTCCTGCCGCGGTCACACTTTTTGTCATTTTTTTCCCCCAATTTTCCTGCCCTCCTGTTCCCATCGCTTCCTCCGACATTCCTTTGGGATCTCATAGAAAAAAGTTGGGATAAAAAACATTTCCGGGCGAATTTTGTCGGAAAATACAAAGGTTCATTCATGGAGAAGGATCCCAAAAAAAAAAAAAAAAAAAAAAAAAAAATCGGTTCTGGCGCACCCTCAGGCGACTTTTGTGAGATCACATCCTGCCCATTCCCTTCTCCCTGAAAAGTTTGGGATGAACGACAGAACCTCTCCCAATCCCGAGCTTTCCCTTGGAATTCTCGCTGCTGTGAAGGAGACAAAGCTGATTTTGTCAAATCGCAAAATTGGGTTTTTTTGGTGATTTGACCCTTATTCCAAGGTTTCTCCTGTTCCCGCTCCAGAAATTCCTGCTGTAAAATTCCTGATTTAAAAAAAAGGGATTTTTACGCATTTATCTCACCACGAAAAATATCATTCACCATTCCAGAAGCTCCAAACAAGATTTTTCCTTAAAAAGCCTCTCTGGTCCACTCCAATCCCCACAATTCCAGGCAAATCCATAAACTCATTTATTCCTGCCCTTCCCACCCCAAATCCCTCAAAGGCTTCAGCGACTCCACAACCTTCCAGGAACAACAATTCCTAAAAAAAAAACCCACGGAGGCGACACCGAATCTCCCTCCGTTTCTGTGATTTAAATTTTTCTGGATTATTTTCGCATCCTCCACAAACAAGGACTTGGGAAATGAAGCGCGGCTCGTTTCTTTTCCCTCGCAACCACTCCAAACTTCCCAGTTTTTTTTTTTTTCCCCGAGCCTGCCCTTCGTCCCTGATCACAATCAAAGAGCCTCCGCGCCCCTCTCCCCGCACGCAACTTCCACGCGTAGCCCCGAGCCCCCCCGGCCTCCTTCGCATCCGCCTCTCCTCTCCCGAGCTTCTGTCCCTTCGGATTAATTCCACGCTCGGGAATTAACTGGGATTTCTTCTCCCCCCCTCGCGGAGTTCCTGCTCCGAGGCCGGAGCCGGGTGAAGGTCGGGATTTTCTCCCGAGGGCAATGAGGGATGGGGCGAGAGGAGATGGCCTCGGGTGGCACCAGGAGGGGTTTAGTGGGATATTTTTGGGAGAATTCCTCCTGGAAAGGGAAGGAATCCAAAGGGAGGAATCCTGTCCGGGAAGGATCCAAAACCCACTTGGGGACGCGGTCAGTGGTGGCCTTGGGAGAGCTTAAAGCTCCTTTCCAGCCTAAAAAATTCCATGATTCTACTTTTTACCTATGAGTAATTTATTCCTCATTCCCCTCTCATCTTTCCCTTCCCAACCCCTGTTTTTTGACAGTTTTCCAGGTTTTTTCCAGACCCCCTCGGACATTTGTGCCTTTCTGTTCCGGCTCCAAATCCTGCCCGAGCCCAAATTCCATGGAGCTTCAAGTTCACAAAATCCTGGGATGGGTTGGGTTGGAAGGGATTGGATCCGAGCCCGTTCAGCTCCAACTCCCTTCCACTATCCCAGGTTGCTCCAAGCCCCAATCCAACCTGGCCTTGGGCAATTCCAGGGATCCAGGGGCTGGGAATTCCATCCCAGCCCCTCAAAGTGAAGAATTCCTCCCCAACATCCCACCCAACCAGTGGGAAGCCATTCCCTGGTGTCCTATCCCTTCATCCCTTATCCCAAATCCCACCCAACCAGTGGGAAGCCATTCCCTGGTGTCCTATCCCTTCATCCCTTATCCCAAATCCCTCTCCAGCTCTCCCGGAGCATGGAAAAAAGCTTTGAGATCCCCTCAGGGCGTTCCTGAGGGTGAAATGATTCCCGGCGCCCAGGAAAATCTGACAAGAACCGGGAAAAGAGCCTGGATCAGGGAATGTGGGCGGAGGGAGATCCGTGAGTCACCGACAGCCTCAGGTTTGCACCCTCTGAAATTCCCTTTTCCAGGTTCTCCGGAACAAAAACGACCCCAGGGAAAAAAAATGTTCACGGCACTGAAACATCCAGGCTCTCGGTTTTTCCAAATTTGGGAGTTTTCCGTGTTCCAGTGAAAGGAAGGGGAACGAGGGATGGAATCGGAATTCCCGGCTTTGCAGCGGGATCTGACACGAGGAGGGACAACTCTTAAGCTCAGCTCATCTATCCCTAAAAAAATTCCCCTTTTTTCCACCCCTCCCCAGCTGCTCCTGGTGTTCCAGACCTTTTCCCCATATCCATTCCATGATTCCATGATTCCATGATTCCATGATTCCATGATTCCATGATTAGGGAATCCACGCTCCAGCCCCTCAATGTCCTTTTTGTCATGAAGGGCCCAAAACAAATCCCGGGATTTGAGGTCCCTCGGCACAGCGGGAATGCCACTCCCCCGATCCAGGAATTCCCAAAAAATTATCCCCCCAAAAAGCCACTTTTTTCCCACAGTTAAAAGCCTCGAGGGAGGATATTTGCACATGCCAGGAGTATCCCGATTTTTCTATGATCCCACAGGAATTCCAAAGGCCACAGATCCCCCCTGATAAGGCACTTAATGAGCTGGTAAGGCCGAGGAGGAACACATGGAATGAAGCAAAATCCCAACCGCGGCTTAAAAGTCTGGATTGGGATTTTCCTGCGTGGAAAAGCATCGGGATCTGTCGCCAAATCTGCTCCTCCTCACACCCTGCTTTTCCCAAGGGTTTGGGCTGATTTCCTGTTTGGAGCTTCCCCCCAAAAAAAAACCACTTTGGCGGATTACAGAGACGACAAATAAAGATCAGTTTTCCTCCCTGTGTTAATTCCCATGGGTTTTCCCACAAAAAATGTTTCCAATTTTATTCTGTGCTGTGAGCGTTGGGATGAGGGGCAGGAATGGGATGGAATTCCCAGAGAAGCTGCGGCCGCTCCATCCCTGGAATTTTCCAAGGCCAGCTTGGATGGGATTGGAGCAACCTGGGCTGTCCCTGCCCATGGAAAGGGGGTTGGGAATTCTTTTTAAGATCCCTTTCCAACCCATTCTTTGATCTTATTCCCAATTCCATGCCGATAAAAAAATCCCTTTTTCCGTGCCCCCTCCCAGCCGAGGGAAAAAAGGGGGAATTGTGCAGGTGAGCTGGAGCGTGGCAGGACAGGAATAATTCCAGACTCACTCATCGGCGTTTGGAGAGTCCTGAGCACAGCAATTCCCACAATTAAAAAAAAAAAAAAAAAACACAAAAAACCCTCAGGAAATTCCTGCTAAAACAGAAAATTCCCAGACAGAAAATACTTTCTCTGGATCACCGTGGAATTTTTGGGGTTTTTTTTTTTTTTTTTTTTTTTTTTTTGGGAGCAGCACCCACTTCCAAAAAAAAAAAAAATCCCTGGAATGGAACCGCCGCGCTCCGATGTGGATCGCTCAAGGTGACTTTCAGGAGAAGAAGGGGGAAAAGAAAAAGGTTCCTAAAAGGTTGGATTGGTTCGGAATTTTCTCCTTCCTGGCAGATCCAATGGAAATGTGGGAATAGGGAAGGGAACGGCCCCTGCTCCTTGGGAGAGGCAGAGGTTGCAGTGAAAATCAATTAATTCCATTCCAATTCGATGTGGAATTAATGGGAAATAAATTAATTTTTTCCCAAAAAGAGGCTTTTCCACGTTTTTGTTGCCCGACTGCTCCACTGAATCCAGACACACTGAATTAGGGACGCCCCAATCCCGAGGGAAGCCGCTCCCGTCCCCACAGGAATCAGCAATCCCAGGATTCCTGATCCGTTCAGACTGGATTTAAGGAAGGAATTCATTGCAGCGAGGGTGGTGAGGCGCTGGAATGGAATTCCCAGGGAATCCCATGGCTGCCCCATCCCTGGAATTATCAAGGTCAGGTTGGGAAGGGCTTGGAACGACCTGGAAAATGGGAGAAGGCGTCCCTGCCCATGGGCAGGAGTTGGAACTGGCTGATTTTTAATCCAACCCGTTCCGTGATTCCGTAAATAAGAAGAATTCCGTCCCTGCGGACAATCCCAAGTCCAGGAGCCTCCACCAACAACCTCCGACCCAAATCCCACCATTTTTTCCGGGAAGAGGAAGAAAAATCCCCTCCCACCTAAACCAGAGCCCGCTGAAGCGGTCAGAGATCCACGAGCACGAATCCCTCAATTCCTCCTCTTCCAAAAGGAATTCTTCCTCTTTTCCCAATTATTTTTCTCCCTCTTTTCCCTAATTATTCCCAAATATTCACAACTACGTTAAATCTTGCCGAGGATTTTTTGTTCTGCTATTTATTTTTTTTTTTCAAGCAGTCCAGCTGGGAAAGGGCTCCATGGAATTCTTTCTTTCCCTGTCATGGATCCATGGATGCACCCTTTGGATTAAAGGAAGCAAAGATCCGTAGGAAGCATCCAGAAATCCAAGCCCAGCTCCAAAAAAATGGATCCAGAAAACCCCCAAGAAGCAACTTAATTCCCAATAAAATTCAGGATGCATCCACAGATCCACCAAATCCCCGTGTCCGTGCTCGGGGCAGCTTGGGATGCGTCCCTGGAAATCAGGAATTTAAAAGCAGACACCAAAAAGATGGAAAATAACCCCGGAATGCGTAAAATAAGGAAGATGGGATCTTCAAGGAGCAGAATTTTCCCTTCCGAGCCCACCTGGAACTCAGAATCCAGGGACGGCTTCACTTGGAGCCCTTTGAAGGGATTTAGAGTCCAAAAACATCCCAAAAAAAAGCTGGGAAAGGGTTTCGGAAGAAGGCAGGGAATGACAGGATAACAGGGAATGGGGGCAAGAGGGCAGGGATGGGTGGGATGTTGGGAATGAATTCCTCTCTGGGAGGGTGACGAGGGGCTGGGATGGAATTCCCAGAGAATTCCGTGGCTGCTCCATCCCTGGAATTGTCCAAGGCCAGGCTGGAAGAACCTGGGATAGTGGAAATTATCCCTTCCCACGGCAAGGGGGTGGAACTGGGCGCTCTCTACATCCTCATCCCACCCAATTCCACGATTCCCTGATTTCCGCGCTCCCAACGCCCCGGACCGACGGCAGGTTGGAATTCCAAAGCAACAGAAATTCCCACACACCTCACTGCCCATCCTCCTCTTCCAGACAGAAAACCACCCCATCCCCATCCCATAATTGCACTTTTCCATGCTTTTCCGTGACCTCTCCCAGCCAAGGAAGATTATTTTTCAATTTAAAAAAAAAACATAATTCCACGGCGGCGCTTCCCAAATTAACGTTTTCCAACGGCTTTCCCGGACGCGCGGATCCGCTGGAAGCCGTTTCCATTCCTGATGTTATTCCCGGGCTCCTCATTGCCCATCCTCCTCTTCCAGACAGAAAACCCCCCATCCCCATCCCATAATTGCACTTTTCCATGCTTTTCCGTGACCTCTCCCAGCAGAGGAAGACCAATTTTAAAAATTCCGCAATTCCGCGGCGGCGCTTCCCAAATTAACGTTTTCCAACGGCTTTCCCAAACACGCGGATCCGCTGAAGCCGTTTCCATTCCAAGGGGAATGGAGCAGAGAGGGAAGATCCACAAAAACACCACCAGGCCGGCAGGGAAACGCCAGAACCTCAGGAAAAGGAGGCCCAGAATTCACCGGAATCCGGCCCCGGCGCAATTCCGTAGGGAAAAGACCGTGAGGAAGGAGCCGTGCCTCAATCCAGGGATTTTTCCGTGTTTTTTTGGTGGTGAAGGATAAAGGGACAGAGTGGGTGAAGGCAGTCGTGGCCCAGGAGGTGAAATCCCAGGAAAAATGGGAAAAGGGTTGGGAGCGCTCACCTGGAGAAGGGAAGAAAATTTGGGAGACGCTTCCAGAGCCTGAAAGGGCTCCAGGAGAGCTGGAGAGGGATTTGGGATGAGGGATGGAGGGACAGGAGACAGGGAATGGCTTCCCACTGCCGGAGGGCAGGGATGGATGGGATTTTGGGGAAGAATTCTGCCCTGGGAGGGTGGTGAGGGGCTGGGATGGAATTCCCAGAGAATTTGCGGCTGTTCCTGGATCCCTGGAATTGGACAGGGCTTGGAGCAAACTGGGATTTTGGAAGCCCATGGGTGATCCTGAAGGTCCCTTCCCACCCAAACCATTCCGGAATTTTGCTCCAACCCCAAACACCAGAATTCCAAGCCCAGTTCCAGCCAGGAACGAAACCTGCCAGGATCCCAGAGTTGGGAAAATCCAACAGACAAAAACCGAGAAAATCCAACAAAAACCGGGAAAATCCAACAAACAAAAACCGGGAAAATCCAACAAACAAAAACCAGGAAAATCCAACAAAAACCAGGAAAATCCAGCAAACAAAAACCAGGAAAATCCAGCAAACAAAAACCGGGAAAATCCAACAAACAAAAACCGGGAAAATCCAACAAACAAAACCTTCTCCCTCTGAGAGTCCATTCCAGGCCTCTCATTTGCTCCAAGCCTTACGAGACCTTCCTCAACAATCAGGAATTTTCCCTGTGGGAATGGCACTTCCTGGTCTTGGAATGACACCCCTGGGTCACTCCACTGCCTCTTCCCATTTATTTTTGGGAAAGACTTGAAAAAAAAAAAAGGAAATAAGATTTATTTTCCTCTCAGGAACGTGGAGATGGGGATATCCAGCTTCCCAAAAGACAGAGCGATGCTTTCAGCTCCCTAAAAAAAAAACTGGGATTGGTGGGTTTATTCCCTAAAAATCAGGATGGATGTGGGAATGTTTAAAGGGCAGGAGTGGGAGGAAGGAAATAAACCAAACCCCTGGATCCGTGAAGGTCAGGGAAAGAGCGAGGGACGAGGAATTTGGGAAATGGGAGGCACCTCCCATTGGAGCAGCACAACGTGATCCTTTCAGGAGCTGGAAAACCCAAAAAGATCCCGGGATTTGGGGATCCCCGGGAGCAATTTCAGGGATAACACCGAATTCCCAAGGGCACGGGGAGGTCTGGAGCGCTCCGCTTCTCCCCCTCGGCACCTGGAGCACATTCATCCCTCAAACGCTTCTGGAATTAAAAATAGCCGGCCGGGATGAGCTGGAGAGAACAAATTCCAGCCGGAATGTTTATTTTTGGGAAGAGCCAGAGGAGGAAGAGGAAAAGGTCGGGGCTCAATGCGTTATTTAGAGCATGTAAGGAAATAATCACTGGAGCAAAAAACGCAGGAGGGAGAGCAAGGAGCGGGGATTGAAAGGAATTTTTTGGAATTTTTTTTTTTTTTTGAAGGAAGAGGTCACTGGAACAACTCTGTAACCACCTTAACCAAATCTTAATCCTCTACATGAAATTCCCACCGATGCTTTTCATCTGGAGCGAACATTCCCGAATGAAAGCTCTTAACCAAATCTCAATCATCTACATGAAATTCCCACCGATGCTTTTCATCTGGAGCGAACATTCCCAAATGAAAACTCCACAAAACGGTGACAGAACGGCCCCAAAAATTCCCAGATTTTATTATTTGGGATCCCTCCCCCAAATCCAGGCCCCTCCACGGCCAAATCCTAAACTCCACCATCGTGGAACGTGTGGTTTTACAGGATTTGGCATCAATTTGACTCTGGAATCTGCCTGAATTCCCAGCTGTGTTTTGTGGTTTGGATTCGGGATTTTTTTTTTTTTCCCCCAAGGTTTTTGGGTCATTATTTGGTTGGGCTTTTTTTGTGGTGGCTGTTCCCAAATTCCCAGAGGCGGGAACTCCCAAAATCCATCATTTCTCAGGAAAGGAATGACGGTAAAGCTTTGGTTTCCTGGGAATAGTTTAATGAGTTCCAAAAAACCTGGAATTTTGGGATCAAGGCCTCAGTGGGTCACCATCAAACCCAGGTAAAGAACTATGGATTCATCCCAATTTTCTGGGAAATGGAGGGAAAAAAAAACCTTTAAAGGAGCACAAAGTTGAGGGAATTCCTTCCCTGGAGCTCCACCTGAGAACATCAGGATTATCCATAGGGATATCCTATTATGGGATCCATCAGGAATTCTCCATCCCTACAGAACGGATTTGGTGGGATGAGATTTTCATGGAGTGGATTCCCCACATTCCCAGGAATTGTGATGCCCAACCACACACACACACACACAACATTTTTCCAGAAGCCTGGAATTCCACAAAACACCTTTTTTTAAAAATGATTGTGGATCATTTGGGATGATCCAGCCTGGAAATCCTACAAAGGTTGGGAAATCCATAAAAACCACGGATGGGGTTGCATCTAGGGTAAAAAAGCAGCTCCTTCTCCCAAAAAACAGCAGCACCAATGGATAAATTCCCAAAAAAAAAAATTGGGATAAAACTGAACTGATCAATTTTCATGGATATCAGGAAAAACCCATCGCGAAACACAACCTGAGTCAGGATTTGGAAAACCATTCCCTTTCCTTCCAACATTTTCAGGGTTGAGCTCCATTTTTTTTTTATTTTAAGGGTCTTTTTCCAGCCTAAACAATTCCACAAATCCCTGACCCCTCGCTGCTCCCAGCACGCCAAGCAGCCAATCCCACGGCACAGCGGGACATTCCCAAAAATCCCTTTGAACCCATCTCCAGCCCCTCTGGAAAAGTTCAGCCCGAGGACATCTGGCTCACAGACAGCCCAGACCTTGGATTTCGTGGATTTGCAGCTGGAAAAATCCAGGATTTGGGCGGGAAAAGCAAAGATTTCCCCGGAAAACGAGGGCATCCCCGCAGGCCTTTCTTCCCAAAGAAAGCACCAAAATGTTCCCTTCCAATGGGAATAACGGGATTATCCTAAAATCAATCCCTGGTTCTGACGGCATGAGTTGTGCCACCACCAGTGACACAAAACTCTAATTTTTTTGAGTTAAATTCACCCAAATTCAGGCTTTGTTAGGCCTGGAATTTCTCCCTGCCAGTGACCCCAGGACCCAACACTCCAATCCAGGCCAGGCTGGATTGGGATTGGATAAATCTGGGATCATGGAAAGTGTCCCTTCTTGTGGGATTGGGTGGGGTTTAAGGCCTCTTCCTACCCAAACCACTCCAGGATTTTGTAATTCAGGATATTCCAAGAAAATGGATATCCCAATTCCAGGATATTCCAAGAAAATGGATATCCCAACTCCAAGGATATTCCAAGAAAATGGATATCCCAACTCCAGGATATTCCAAGAAAATGGATATTCCAGTTCCAGGATATTCCAATTCCCTTTGGAGGAAAGGGAAGGCCGCTGGATGCTCATCCCAAGGGAAGGAATAAAACCCTCGATCCCCCCAAAATCCACATGGAAAAACACTCGGAGAACTCCAAAACCCAGCACAAAACCACACAAATAACCCGAGATCCCACAATTCCGGACTGATCCACATCTACAACCAAATTCCCCCTTCCCCGAAACCATCGGCAGCACCAAATCCCAGCTCCCCACACCTCCCAGTCCCGCTGATTTTGGGATCCACGAACTTCCATCTGGGAAAAGCCATCCCATGTGGGGGAATGGCTTTTCCAGAACCAACCCCTGGATGGAATCATCCCATCCCAATTCCAGCCCTGCCCGAGCCACCTGCTGCCGGCAGCTCCCTCCAAACATCCCAAATCCGCCCGTTCTCTATGGAAAATGTGGTTTTTTTGTTGTGTTTTTTTTTTTTTTTAATTTTTTTCCCCTTAATCCCAGCCAGCTGCGTGTGCCAGGTGAGGCTCCGGAGCAGCTGCGGATTTCTCCGTAGAGGTCACTCCGGGGGTTGATTAAAGTGGGAATAAATAAGAGGATAAATAAATGACTCCGTGGATAACGAAATAAACGAAGGACCGAACAAATAAACGAGGGGAAAAAAAAATATAAAATAAATGGGGGTGGGGGGGGGGTGGGGGAAACAGATAAATGGGGGAGGAAATAAATGAGGAAATAAATGAGGAAATAAAAGAGGAAATAAAAGAGGAAATAAATGAATGAGGAAATGAATGAATGAGGAAATAAATGAATGAGGAAATAAATGAATGAGGAAATAAATAAATGAGGAAATGAATAAATAAGGAAATAAATAAATAACTCCACTCCCACCCTGCAGTTTTCGCTGCCGGAGGGAAATGCAAGGAATAGGGGAAACGGCGCAGGGAAAAGAAGGGGGGGGGGGGAAAAAATAAAATAATAGAAAAAACATCCCGGACCGGCGGCTCCGTCGCCCTCGCGAAATAAAATAAATCCCGAACAACTCTGCCCCTCCACCTTCCCAAACCCAGCGGGTTTCGGCCCCACCGATCCCCGCCCCAAATTCCGGCGCTGCGCATCCCGCTGCTGCAGCCCCCGCTCCATCCCTGCCGTCCCCTCCATCCCAGCCCGCTCCCCATCGCCGGCGCACCCATCCGCACCCATGGCCGCCACACCTTCCACCTCCGCGCAAACACCGCCCGCATCCCGCGGGATCCGTGCCGGGCAGCGCGAACGGGATGGGCATGGACGCGGCCCCTTCCATCACCACCTTGCCCAGCGAGGAGGGTGGGATTTAATCCCCCACCCCACCACCATCATCATCATCATCATCATCATCATCCTGCGGAGGGTGGGATCCAAACCCCTTCCATGGGATCCGGCAGCTCCAAACGTTCCCGGAAAGGGGAGCGGGGTGGCATCCGAGCCCTCCCGGAGGGAGCAGGGTGGGATTCAGCGCCTCCATAGGGAGCAGGGTGGGATCCAGCCCTTCCAAACCCCCCAAAAAGGGGAGCAGGGTGGGATTCGACCCTTCCATAGGGAGCAGGATGGGATCCAGCCCCTCCAAACCCCCCAAAAAGGGAAGCAGGGTGGGATTCGACCCCTCCAAAAGGAGCAGGGTGGGATCCAGCCCTTCCAAACCCCCCAAAAAGGGAAGCAGGGTGGGATTTAACCCTTCCATAAGGAGCAGGGTGGGATCCAGCCCTTCCAAACCCCCCAAAAAGGGAAGCAGGGTGGGATTTAACCCTCCCATAAGGAGCAGGATGGGATCCAGCCCCTCCAAACCCCCCCAAAAGGGAAGCAGGATAGGATTTAACCCTTCCATAAGGAGCAGGGTGGGATCCAGCCCCTCCAAACCCCCCAAAAAGGGAAGCAGGGCGGGATCCAGCACCTCCATATGGATCAGGATGGGATCCAGGCCCTCCATGAAACCCCTCAAGGAGAACAGGGTGGGATCCAGCCCCTCCAAACCCTTCTAAAAATGGAAGCAGGGTGGGATTTAACCCTTCCATAAGGAGCAGGGTGGGATCCAGCCCTTCCAAACCCCCCAAAAAGGGAAGCAGGGTGGGATCCAGCATCTCCATAAGGAGCAGGATGGGATCCAGCCCTTCCAAACCCCCCCAAAAGGGGAGCAGGGTGGGATTTAACCCTTCCAGAGGGAACAGGATGGGATCCAGCCCCCAAAAATGGAAGTAGGATAGGATTTAACCCCTCCATAAGGAGCAGGATGGGATCCAGCACTTCCATGAAACCCCTCAAGGAGAACAGGGTGGGATCCAGCCCCTCCAAACCCTTCTAAAGACGGAAGCAGGGTGGGATTTAACCCTTCCATAGGGAGCAGGATGGGATCCAGCCCTTCCAAACCCCCCAAAAAGAGAATCAGGGTGGGACTTAACCCTTCCATAAGGAGCAGGATGGGATCCAGCTCCTCCAAACCCCCCAAAAGGGAAGCAGGATAGGATTTAACCCTTCCATAAGGAGCAGGATGGGATCCAGCCCCTCCAAACCCCCCAAAAAGAGAAGCAGGGTGGGATTTAACCCTCCCATAAGGAGCGGGATGGGATCCAGCCCCCCAAAAATAGAAGCAGGGTGGGATTTAACACCTCCATAGGGAGCAGGATGGGATCCAGCCCTTCCAAAACCTTCTCAAGAACATCAGGGTGGGATCCAGCCCCTCCATGAACCAGGGAACCGGGATCCAGCCCCAGCCACGAGGAGCAGGACGGGATCCAGCCCCTCCATGAAACGCTCTGAGAGGAGCAGGGTGGGATCCAGCCCCTTCCACAACCCCTTCCAAAGGGAGCGGGGTGGGATCCAACCCCTCCAAACCCCCCAAAAACAGAAGCAGGGTGGGATTTAACCCCTCCATGAGGAGCAGGATGGGATCCAGCACTTCCAAACCCCCCCAAAAAAGGGAGGTAGGGTGGGATTTAACCCCTCCACCGGGAGCAGGATGGGATCCAATCCCCCCCCCTCAATCCTTTCCCAATTCCCCCCGAAATCCAGGGTGGGGTTCGGCTCCATCCCCCGCGTTTTTCCCCATCCCCTTCCCGCAGCCACGGGCATCCAGGTGGGCGCATCCAGCCCCCCCCTCCATGCACCAAAATCCGGGACGGGGGTTTTGGAATTCTCCAGCCCCACCAACACACCTGGACGCAGCGCAGGTGGCGATGCCCACACCCAGCGCCCCAAAAACCCAAAAACGGAACCGGAGGAGGACGGAACACCCAAAAAGGGGCTGAGACCCCCAAAGTGCTAACGGGGGAGGGCAAAGACCCCCCAAGGGCACCTCGGAGAGGGGGGGGGGCATCCCGATAAGCGCCGTATAAGGAGGACGGGGATGCAATAAGGGGTCCCCAAAGGGGGTTTAGGGGGGGTTTGGACCATGCGGCGCAGCCCCCCCCCCACCCAGCCCACCCGCCCCCCCGTCCCCAATTCCCCCGCCGCGATGCCGCCGCTCACCTCTCCGCCATGATCCCCGGCGGCTCTACCGCTCGCCGCCGCCGGCCCCGGCCCCGGTTCGGGCTCCCATGGCCCCCCCCGTGACCGACCCCGAGCCCCCCCTCGGCCCCTCCTCGCTCCGCGGCCGCTCCCGGCGCGCTCCGACCCCCGCCGCGTCCCCGTCACCAGCGACAACGGCGGCGCGGCCAATGGGGGCAGAGCCGGGGGGCGGGGACAGGCGCGGGACACGCCCTTTATTCAAATGAGGGGGGCGGGGAGAAGCTCCTCCCCGCGGGGGATGATGGGAGGGGTTGGAGGATGGGGGTTTTGGGAGGGGGGTGCAGTGCGCGTGCGCAATGGGAAACACGGTAGCGCGGGAGGGGGGGGAGGCGTGGTGCGCGTGCGCGCTGGGAATTACGGTAACCACGGAGACGCGGCGCGTATTGTGCGCATGCGCACTTGGAAATACGGTAGTTTTTTGATGCCCATATGGAATTACGGTAGCTGTGTTCTGATGCGCATGAAGAAATACGGTAGCTGTGTTGCGATGCCCATTAGGAAATACGGTAATTATGTTCTAATGCGCATTAGGAAAAACGGTAGTTGTTTGGTGAATGCGCATTGGGAATTACGGTAGTTGTTTTGTGATGCGCACTCCGAATTACGGTAGCCGCTGCGCGCAAGCGCATTTGTGGTTAGAGGATTGCGTTGCTCTTTGGGAAAAACGGTACTTGTGCGCATGCGCGTTTAGGAGCATCGTATTTCTAGTATATGCAGTTGCAATTACGGTAGTTGTGGTGCGCATGCGCTCTGGGCGACATGGTAGGGTGCGATACACACTCGGAAATACGGGAGTGATGGCGCGCATGCGCATTTGGAAGTGATATTTATGCCGTGCATGCGCAGTGAGAAATACGGTACCTCTGGAATTACAGCGCCTTTGGAATTACGGCACTTGAGACGCGATGCGCATTTGTAATTACGGTAGCCGTGCTTGGATGAGCATTTGGAATTAGGGCCGTTGTGGTGCGCATGCGTATCTGGAAACGCGGCGGTGCGGGCGCGCGCCTGTAATTACGGTATCACGGTGGGGCGCTTTGGATCTACGGCGGCTGAGGCGCGCATGCGCAATAGTAAGTACGGTACTTGCGCTATCCTCATGTCGAACTGCGATACTTGGTGTGCGCATGCGCTTTTGGACACACGGTGCATATGGGACATTACGGTATTTAAGGTGGGCATGCGCATGTCGAGGTACGGTAATTTTGTGATGCACAATCAGAATTGTTTTAGTTGTGATTGCAAGTGAGCACATGGAATTACGGTAAGCGTGTGATGATGCGCATTTAGAATGCGTTCCTTTCAGTGCGCATGCTCACGGTGAAATTACGGTAGCGCGACGGGCACTCAAAAAACAAATTCCGGTATTTCTTTTGCACATGCGCATTTGAAATAACGGCGGCGGCAATGCGCATGCGCGCTGGAAATTACGGTACCGGTGTGATGCGCAGCAGAAAAATTACGGTACCCGCGGTGCGCGCGCGCATTTGTAAATACGGTAATCCCGTATTTCCCGAAGTTTTGGGGAGGGGGGGAAACACGCGCGGGAGCTGCCCCATCCACACCCACATTCCCATTCCCTCCCTGGAGTCTTTGGGATGGGGATGGAGACCCCAAACTGGGAGGTTCCAACCCCTCCATGCCCTCCCAGCTCTGCCCACTCTTCACTCTTGGGATCCCACTGAAATTTATTCACCCCAAATTTATCCCTCCATCAGACATTCCCTCACTGGGATCAGCACACCCCAAAACCCCCAAAAATCCTGAGAAAAAAGCCCAAAGTGTATTTTTAGAAGGATAAAAAACACCTTGTCAGGGTGACAACGGAGCTGAGGACACCACGAGACTTTTGGAGCAGCTTTCACCCCTTGGCCAAAATTCAGGAAATTCAAATTTCTCAGGTGGGGACAAGTTGGGTCACGGTGAGAAACCAACCACAAACCCCTTTTATTCCCTTTCCAGCCCCAGCACAATCCCTGAGGTTTTTGCAGTTTTTCCAGAGTTTTTTGCAGTTTTTCCAGGGGGATGGAGACCCCAAACTGGGAGGCTCCAAGCCCTCCATGCCCTCCCAGCTCTGCCCACTCTTCACTCTTGGGGTCCCACTGAAATTTATTCACCCCAAATTTTTCCCTCCATCAGACATTCCCTCACTGGGATCAGCACACCCCAAAACCCCCAAAAACCCTGAGAAAAAAGCCCAAAATGTATTTTTAGAAGGATAAAAAACACCTGGCCAGGGTGACAACGGAGCTGAGGACACCCTGAGACTTTTGGAGCAGCTTTCACCCCGTGGCCTAAACTCCAGAAATTCAAATTTCTCATGAGGGGACAAGTTGGGTCACGGTGAGAAACCAACCACAAAACCCTTTTATTCCCTTTCCAGCCTCAGCACAATCCCTGAGGTTTTTTGCAGTTTTTCCAGAGTTTTTTGCAGTTTTTCCAGGGGGATGGAAACTCCAAACTGGGAGGCTCCAACTCCTCCATGCCCTCCCAGCTCTGCCCACTCTTCACTCTTGGGGTCCTCCCTGAAATTTGTTCACCCCAAATTTATCCCTCCATCAGACATTCCCTCACTGGGATCAGCACATCCCAAAACCCCCAAAAACCCTGAGAAAAATGCCCAAAATATATTTTTAACCCAAAATATATTTTTAGAAGGATAAAGGACACCTGGCCAGGGTGACAACAGAGCTGAGGATACCATGAGACTTTTGGAGCAGCTTTCACCCCGTGACCAAAACTCAGGAAATTCAAATTTCTCAGGAGGGGACAAGTTGGGTCATGGTGAGAAACCAACCACAAAACCCTTTTATTCCCTTTCCAGCCCCAGCACAATCCCTGAGGTTTTTTGCAGTTTTTCCAGGGGGATGGAAACCCCAAATTTGGAGGCTCCAAGCCCTCCATGCCCTCCCAGCTCTGCCCACTCTTCGCTCTGGGGTCCCCCCTGAAATTTGTTCACCCCAAATTTTTCCCTCCATCAGACATTCCCTCACTGGGATCCGCACACCCCAAAACCCCCAAAAACCCTGAGAAAAAAGCCCAAAATGTATTTTTAGAAGGATAAAGAACACCTGGCCAGGGTGACAACGGAGCTGAGGACACCACGCGACTTTTGGAGCAGCTTTCACCCCATGGCCTAAACTCTGGAAATTCAAATTTCTCATGAGGGGACAAGTTGGGTCACGGTGAGAAACCAACCACAAAACCCTTTTATTCCCTTTCCAGCCCCAGCACAATCCCTGAGGTTTTTTGCAGTTTTTCCAGAGTTTTTTGCAGTTTTTCCAGGGGGATGGAGACCCCAAATTAGGAGGCTCCAACTCCTCCATGCCCTCCCAGCTCTGCCCACTCTTCTCTCTGGGGGATCCACTGAAATTTGTTCACCCCAAATTTATCTCTCCATCAGAAATTCCCTCACTGGGGTCAGCACACCCCAAAACCCCAAACACCCCAAGGAAAAAACCCAAAATATATTTTTAACCCAAAATATATTTTTAGAAGGATAAAGGACACCTGGCAATGGTGACAACGGAGCTGAGGACACCCCGAGACTTTTGGAGCAGCTTTCACCCCGTGGCCAAAACTCGGGGAAATTCAAATTTCTCAGGAGGGGACAAGTTGGGTCACGGTGAGAAACCAACCACAAACCCTTTTATTCCCTTTCCAGCCCCGGCACAATCCCTGACTTGCAGTTTTTCCAGGAATTTGGCCGGCTGGCTCAGCAGTGCCCGGGGTGCTGCTCACATGTTCCCTCCTCTCTCCCTCACGTCCAGCCGTGGTTTTTTTGAGAGCAGAAAGACCCAAAACCCGCCAGGTTTTCTCCTTTGGGACGTGCATGGAGGCTGGGAAAGGGTGAGTCAGTAAAATTTTGGGGTTTTTTCTCCCATTTCTGTCGCTCTTTAGGTTTAGTTTTGGAAATATTTTAAATATTTTGTTTTGGGATAGTTGTTTTTATGGGTTTTGGTGTTTTTTTTTTTTTTTTTCAATTTAACCTGATTTTTACAGAATAACAGAGCAGCTTTGCCCTTTTCTCTAAGGATCCTGATCCGAGAAAATCCATTCCATCACCAAATCATGGAATGGTTTGGGTTGGAAGGGAATTTCACCAAATTCCACCCCCCTGCCATGGCCAGGAACATCTCCCACCATCCCAGGGTGCTCCAAGCCCCGTCCAACCTGTCCTTGGATGCTTCCAGAGGAAAATCAGGACATCCCTGAGGGGTGGGATGTGGCACTTGGGGACGTGGCCGAGCTCCCTTCCCACCCAAAACCATTCCATGATTTTATTCCTGGGCTCGGCCTCTCTTTGTTCTGCCTGGAGCTTTTCAGGGGGGCTCCAAGTGAATTTCCATGACTTTCAAACCTTGATTAAAAACGAGATGCCTGTGAATTCCCGCTGTCTCCGTCACCATGGAAACGTGAGGCTGTTGTCTTTTAATATTTTTAAGTTATATAAAGGTTTGGAACAACTCTGGAACCGCCCCAGTGGTTAAACAAGAGGAACAGTGGAAAAATTAAATCCACTTTTGGACCAAGGAAATGATGGGAATGGATGGTCTTGAACCAGTCTGAACCATTCCATAAATAAAATCCGAAGAATTAAAATTCCATAAAGAAAATTCCATAAATAAAATCCAATCCCATTTATTCCACTCCCATTTATTCCACAGCCCAAATCTTGGAGTGCTGATGTTTTAATCTCATTTTTTAACACGCTGCTCCCTCTGCGTTCCCCCTGGCCTGTTGAAATTCCAACCTTAGGGAATGAAGCTGGAGAACAGGACTCCTTCAGGATGGAAAGCATTTTTTGGGATGATTTTTTTTTCCCCATGTCAGTGATTTTGCTTTCCTGGCTCTCCAGGAAATAAATATTTTTATATTTATGAATGAATTCATTTTTTATGAATTTAGAAACTATTCACATACGCCCAAATAGTTTCTAAGTTAATAGAAAATGAATTAATTCAAAAATATAAAAATATAAAAATATATATTTTATGTATGTAATTTATAATATATTATATAGAAATATATATAATTATAATTATTATAATTATTATATTATATTATATTATATTATATTATATTATATTATATTACATAAGAAAATATTATGTAAGATAATAAATATTAAATATTTATTATATTATATATAATACAAAATTATATTTTATTTGATATATTATATAAAATAAATTATAAATTTTAAAATATTCATTCATAAAAATCTTCATCTCTGTTTGCTTGGCTTCTCCAAAAGGTGTCCTTGTCCTTCTCCTTCCCTTTTCCTTGGGAAATTGGGAAATGTTGTTGTTGTCCCACCTGGGAGCCACAGGAATTCACAAAGTCCTCTTGAGTAACAGCGGATTTTGGGAGTAGAAAATATAATTTCAGTCCTCGAGAAATTATTATTATTATATTAAAAATACAATTTCAGGCTGCACCTGAGCCCTCTCCTGGTTCCTGAGCAATCCTGCCAGGGAATAACAAAACCCGGGAGGGGAGGAAGGCTCGGAGCCGGGCCTGGTGCGCACGGGCCCAGGGAGGCCCAGGCAGAAACCCCAAAAATTCCCTTTAAAGTTTGGCCCTGTTGGGGTGAACGGGTTGGGCTCCTAAATCCTCATGGAATGGTTTGGGTTGGGAAGGACCCTGAAATGCAGCTGGTTCCATGCCCTGATTCTCCCAATCCCTCTGTCCGGGCGGCTTTCCTCCAGAGCGGAGAATTCCAAGGCCGCGGGGTTTGCTTTGGGCAGAGCCGTCGCTCCAGAGGCTTTTCCAGGCTGGAGGGACTTGGGCTCCCTTCCCGGGGTCGGGAATAACGGGATGCTGGCACTGGGATCCTGCAGGGAAGGGATGGGGCCGATGGATTTGCTTCCTTCACTTCCCGTGGAAAGTTTGATTTGGCTGAAACCTTTGGGACAGTTTGAGGGGAATGGCTTGGACTGCCAGAGGGAATTTGGGATATTGGGAATGAATTCCTCCCTGTGAGGGTGGTGAGGGGCTGGAATGGAATTCCCAGAGAAGCTGTGGCTGCCCCTGGAGCCCTGGAAGTGTCCAAGGCCAGGTTGGAGCAACCTGGGATGGTGGAGCGAGGTTGGAAGGAGATGACCTTGGAGGTCTTTTCCAACCCAAAGCATTCCATGATCCCATTTCCAATTGTGACAGCAGCGTTTCTCCGAGGGCTCCTGTTGAGCCTGGCACCTTCTTGAAGGAATTTAATTTAATTCTGATTTATGGGAATTTCAATTAGCAGAGGGAGGAGAATCCAAGTGACATCTCCTGTTGAGGAATAACAATGCCAAACTTCCTCTTTACCAAAATATTGCCGCTGTTCTTGCCGGAATTATGGAATAATTAATGGAATTGTTTTAGTTGGAATAGTAATGGAATTATTTTGGTTGGAAAAGACCTCCAAGGTCACAAATCCCAACGGTTAACAGCACAGAGCCGTCCTTTCAGCTGGAAAGGTCAGCGCAGGTTTTTAGGTGATATTTAAGGCGAGCAAACAAACAGAAGAGATTTGGTTGGAAACCCGGGGCAAGAATCCTTTTCCCGATCCTCCAGGATTCCAGGTGTCCCCGGAAGGACGGATCTGTCCTGATGTGGGGCTTTCAGGGATTCCTGGGAGATCATTAAAATCACTCTGCAGCAGCTCGGATCATCCCTCGTGGTTTCAGGACGTCCCAAAGGCGTTTTTAGCTGCGTCCCAAAAGTCTGGTGGAGCGAGGGCTCCTGGCCGGCTCCCGATGGATCGGGAATTTCTCTCCGTGCCTGGTGGGTTTTGCACGTGATGAGTCTTGATGAGCTTCGTTAGCTCCGGAGCAGCTAACGAGCAACCAGGATGGCAGGCTTGGAGCAAGTCATGGAATCCTGGAATGATGGAATGATGGAATGATGGAATGATGGGATGGTTTGGGTTGGGAGGGATCTCAAGGATCATCCAGTCCCACCCGTCTGCAATGGGCAAAGACGCCTTCCATTATCCTGGGTGTTCCAAGCACCATCCAACCTGGCCTTGGATGATATTTAAGGCGAGCAAACAAACAGAAATATTTGGTTGGAAACCCAGGCCAAGAATCCTTTTCCCGATCCTCCAGGATTCCAGGTGGCCCCGAAAGGACGGATCTGTCCTGATGTGGGGCTTTAAGGGATTCCTGGGAGATCATTAAAATCACTCTGCAGCAGCTCGGATCATCCCTCGTGGTTTCAGGCCGTCCCAAAGGCGTTTTTAGCTGCGTCCCAAAAGTCTGGTGGAGCGAGGGCTCCTGGCCGGCTCCCGATGGATCGGGAATTTCTCTCCGTGCCTGGTGGGTTTTGCTTGTGATGAGTCTTGATGAGCTTCGTTAGCTCCGGAGCAGCTGACGAGCAACCAGGATGGCAGGCTTGGAGCAAGTCATGGAATGGTGGAATGATGGAATCATGGAATGATGGGATGATGGAATGGTTTCGGTTGGGAGGGATCTCAAGGATCATCCAGTCCCACCCGTCTGCAATGGGCAAAGACGCCTTCCATTATCCTGGGTGTTCCAAGCACCGTCCAACCTGGCCTTGGATGATATTTAAGGCGAGCAAACAAACAGAAGAGATTTGGTTGGAAACCCAGGCCAAGAATCCTTTTCCCAATCCTCCAGGATTCCAGGTGGCCCCGAAAGGACGGATCTGTCCCGATGTGGGGCTTTCAGGGATTCCTGGGAGATCATTAAAATCACTCTGCAGCAGCTCGGATCATCCCTCGTGGTTTCAGGACGTCCCAAAGGCGTTTTTAGCTGCGTCCCAAAAGTCTGGTGGAGCGAGGGCTCCTGGCCGGCTCCCGATGGATCGGGAATTTCTCTCCGTGCCTGGTGGGTTTTGCACGTGATGAGTCTTGATGAGCCTCGTTAGCTCCGGAGCAGCTAACGAGCAACCAGGATGGCAGACTTGGAGCAAGTCATGGAATGGTGGAATGATGGAATCATGGAATGATGCTTGGAGCAACCTGGGATGGTGGAAGTTGTCCCTGCCCAGGCAAAAACGCTGGAATTAAAGATCTTGAAGGTCCTTTCCCACCCAAACCCTTCCAGAATTCCCTGACCTCCAGATTGTCCCAAATTTTCCATCAGGGTGGGGACAGGGAGGGCGGGAGGTGACAACACCCAAAATTGGTGGTCCAAGGACCCTGAGGATGGTGAATTGTGACATGGAATTGGTGCAGAGCTGAGGGGTCTGAGGCACCCAGGACATTTGTTTTGGGAAATTTCAGAATTTGTTCTTTTTATCAACATTTTTGGCAGCATTTTGACTTTGGATCATCCTCCATCCCTCTTTCCCGCCATTTACATTTTTTTGTTTTCTGCCATTTTTCCCCTCTTTTTGTTAAAATTTATTCCTTTCCCTTTCTCCCTCTGTGTTTGCGGGCTCATTGCTCAATCTTAATAATTTCGTTAGGTGGAGTTTACTTACCAGGTGTTTTCTATTTTTTTGGCAGCCTTTCTCCCCCAGAAGGCCTTTGCCTGGTGGTTTGGTTTTGGCATTTATTCTGATTTATCCTGGTGGGGCTTTATGGATTTACTTAAAAGAGGAGGTTTTTGGGGTTTTTTTTAACCTTTATGGGGTTATTTTTCCTTCCCCATCTGCTTGCAAGGGTCTGTTGATGGATTTATCAATTGCAGCTGGTTTTGAGAGTTTTTACTATTATTATTATTATTATTATTATTATTATGTTGAAAATCAGGGGTCCTGATTCCATAGGACATGGAAAAGATGAACAGCACTTTCACCTCCACACCAGAGTGTCATGAAATTAATTTTTCTGGTTGATTAAACACTCACTGTGAAAGGCACCAAAAAAAGCTGGATTAATATAAATTACATTTTATTATATTTTGTTGATATAGGGTTTGATGGGAAGGTCCACTTTACTAATTAAATCATATCCTAAAATTTTGGGGTTGGGAAAAACCTCCAAGGTTGTCAACTTAGGTGAGACGTAAAAGGGAACATAAAATTAGAATTAATTTATAATTATTTATGTGGATAACGAAATAGTGGGATTTTATCAGGGGGTTATCATTGCCTTATCACTGGTTTATTGTTCTTATAAATGAAGTGACTCATTAGGATTGGCCACAATTAGAAGAGGGACTGAGCCGTAGGTTGCAGATGGCAAAATTCAATATTTATATTTGTATAAATATATAAATATATTTAAATTTATTGTAAGGATTATATTTACATTTATATTTATATTTATATTTATATTTATATTTATATTTATATTTATATTTATATTTATATTTATATTTATATTTATATTTATATTTATATTTATATTTATATTTATATTTATTTATTTTATTTTATTTTTATTTTATTTTTCATTTTTTAAGTTTTAGTTTTAGTTTTAGTATTTTTATTTTTATTTTTATTTTTATTTTTATTTTTTTATTGTAAGGAATTGGAATCTTGAAATCAGCTTCCAAAGGGGCATAAAATGGTGGAATTGTTGAGATTGGAAAAGCCCTCTGAGACTGAGTCCTGCTCTTCCCCCAGCAGTGCCAAAGCCACTCCAAACCATGTCCCCAAGTGCCATTCCCACATGGATGTTGGTCCCTCTCAGGGATGGGGAATTCCGGGAAGGAGTTTTTCAATATTTGCTTTCCAAACCAAATATTTCTAATTCCATGGGGAATTGTTTATAAACCAGCCCATCCTGGCCTTGAATGCTTCCAGGGACTGAAGTGAGGCACGGGATGGTTTTTGTGGCCATTCCTTGGCCTTGGCTTTGACGCAGGACACAGGAGATGCCTTGGACAACGAGGGAAGTTTTCCCTGTGCGAAAGGGACCAGAGCTTGTTTGGTTGGTTCCTTACAGGTTATGGAATGGATATTGGACTATAATTCCATTTTATAGCTCCAAAAGCCCATTCTTTATTCACATAACTCGTCTTTTTACACTTTTACAGACTCCAATTGGTTGGTAATTTCTTGCCAATTACATTATTGGTTAGTAATAAATTGTTATTCTGTATTGATCGGTCACTCAAACGCCCTTTGTGTACATACAGGAAAAGTTGTTTGTGAGAGATAATTATCGTTTTTCTATCTAACATTGTAAAAACAGTTTGTACAGGTGTAAGTTGTTTTTTCAAGCAGGAATAGATTGTTTTGTTAACAAACTGTTCATATGAGGATTGCTCCCACATGGGGAATTTCAAAGTGCTAACTTGACAAGGCCAGCCACTGATTGTAGGAGAGCAGGCTTGATTTTATGAGGCCTTTCTTTATAATTTTTTGTATAATTATTTTTTATAATTTTTAAAAATAATTTTTAATATAATTTTTCTACCTTACTGCAACAAATAGGGACGGTGAAGTCAGTGCTGAATCCATGGAAGGGAATAACACATTTTTCCCACTTCTTTTTTCTCCTCCTCCTTTCTCCCCTGCCTCCAGAATTCCTTTCTGTTTCTCCTTCTGGAGTGGTGTTAGGGAAGGAGGTTGGTCAAAAAGGAAGGAAAAATTAAACCAGGCTGAAATATTGGGCTGAGATATTTCCCTGAATAAGCCTTGGCATCTTGGAGGGTCATTTCTTCTGGGATGAGTGGAAAAAGGGTGAACACCAAACCTGAGGCCTGTTGGAGCTGATGGAAAATTGAAACTTGGATTGAGGCTGTGAGTGGTTGGAAGAAGCTTGGTAGAAGAAAGAAAAAGGAATCATGATGCAAGAAAACTTTATTGAGACAAAAAAAACAAGTAAAAAGCAGGAGAAATAAATAAAATGGAGCTGGTCTGCGGTGGAACAGAACAAACATCAGCACAGATCCTTTCATTGCAGAAGGCCTGGCCGGAGCATCGGGGATTTCCTGTCCCACAGTGGGAACAGCCAGGCAGAGCTGCCCGAGGGTCTCTGGCTTGGGAGAAGGGGTTTGTCCAGAGGGGAATGGACAGAGACAAAGGGTCCATGGAGAGCAGGGAGCAGGAGAAGAGCAGGAGGCAGATGGGCCACGTTTGGGGACAGTTGGCCTGCTGCCTTGCTTGGTGCCCGCAGAGCAGGAGCTGGAAGTGCTGAGTCCGTTTGAGAATCTGCTCCCACAGATGTGTCCTCAACGCCTGAGATGAGTTCCAGGGAGTGAGTGGTTGGTGTCAGGAGTGGTGCTGAGGGCCCTTAGCAGATGTTGCCATAGCCCCTTCTGCCATAGCAGCCCAGGCCTCCCAGGCCGTAGCCAAATCCACGGCCATAGCCAAGGCCGTAGCCACCAAAGCCACCAAATCCGCCAGAGATGGGCTGTCCCTGCACACTGAGCTCAGTGCCCACGGCAGCCGACGAGGTGGATCCGACGGCGGTGTTCTGGGGGAAGGAGCTCATGATGGGTCCTGGCAGGGTGACCTGCACAGGAGAAGGCTGGATAACAACTCGGGAATCCTGGCATTGCAGGGCACAGGGCTCGTTGCAGCTGTTGGCCAGCGGGGTGGGTCCGCAGGGTTGGCAGATGTTGTAGCAGGCCATGGGTGTGGTGTGGAGGGTGCCTGGAAGAGAGAGGGGTGAGGCCGGGTGGGGATGCAGCAGGGTGATGGAGTGTGGAGGCTGTTGTGAGGCTGTGGGGAGGTGTGAGAGCTGCTGGGGCTGGGGCTGAGCGTGCTGGACGAGAGGGGTGAGAGGTGCAGGAGCAGGAGGGTCAGGGGATTCAGGGTATTGAGGCTCACCTGGTAGTCTGCAGGAGCAGGAGGAGAAGGCTTGAGGAGAAGTGTGTGAGGGAGAGAGGCTCTGGGCCGGCTTTTATGCTGGTCCTGGATGGGTGGGACAGCCTTGTGCCATGGCCTTGGGGTATTTTTGAGGCAGCAGTTCTTTCGTTACTAGTGATTCATGAGGTGGGGAATGTTTTCCCTCCCACAATTTTGCAGTTCCGTGTCCAGCTCTTGTTGCTGTGTACATTTGACCTTGGCAGGAACATTAATAACTTCGTATTTGGGTGGATGTGATTGTTCAATGTGTTTCAGCGAGGGCTTAATAAGCAACCAGGGCCCTGAAGATCTGCGATGTCATCAGTGAGATAATTTTGTGGCACTTGTATGCTGTGGTTTGTGGGTGCCTTGTGAAGACTAGGGCTCTGTTCTGTGCCGCTGAATGTCCATCCGTCATTGTGTCCATCCAGGAATGCTGAGGGAGCTTTGAGGAGCTCCTGGGCAGGTCACTCTGGAACAGCTTGGCAAGGCCCTGGTGCCTGGAAGTTCCTTGTGATGGATGAAAGAGATTTCTTGGCCTTGTGTCTTGAGTGAGATCGAGAGACAATCTGGAAAACGAGAGCACAGTCAGGCTGAGATGTTCCAATGTTTGCTTCCATTTGTATTTTTCAAATTTACAAGACAGAATTCACTGTCATTTAAAGTTCATTCCTTGACCTGGTTTAGAAATCCAGTAAACAAACAACAAACCTGATCCCTTTTTGCTGGGGCTGTGACCTCGATTCTCTCATTCCGCATTCAAGCCACGAGGTTTCATAACTTTTGTTCTATAAATGTTAACATTGTGTCCCTCTGAGCAAAACCTAATAATTACTAACAGACAACCAGTGTGGTCCTTCCCCTCCCCTCTCACGGTTCCGGCGTGTCTTTGTGAATTATGTGATTCCACGTCCCTCTCTTGAGGCCATGCCCACCTGACCTTGGTGACAGCTTTTAATTAATTGCAAATTACAGTGACCAAATCCTGCTGCTGATGGTTCTTGCCTGGGCAGGCCGAAGACGTGACCAGGATTTTGGAGAGCTGTGGTGTCATCATTTAGGTCATCCCGTGGCCCTGGTGTGCTGTGGCTTTGTGGGTGTGTTGTAAAGAGTTGTCCCCAGTTTCTCTCAGCCTTGTCAGGCCGGGCTGAGCTTTGCAGCTGTTCCAAGTATCTGGTGCTGTGTCGGGATCTCTGGTTTATCAGAGCGACCCCAAGAAAAGTTCGAAAGTCTCTTTTCCCAGCTCGGCGCTTGAAGAAGGAGTCAGGGCTCTTCGGTTCTCGGTCTCAAGGTTGTTTATTGTATCTTATCTATAAAAAATTTTCTCCTGCCCTGCCGAGGTCCGCCCAAGAGGACGGTTCCAGGCACTCTGCCTACCCCTGAGGTGGTGTTATGTCTTTATGTTATGCCTTTATACTAAAAACTCCATACACAATGTTTACAATTACTTTCCAATACCTATCACCTATGTTAGACAGTGAGCTCCTACTCTAAACCAATCTGTAAGTGCCAACATCACAGCAGAAGATGGAGGCCAAGAAGAAGAAGGAGAAAGGCTGGACATGCCAAGTTCCCTCCATCCTGCCTCCTGAACCCTCACACCAGAAACCCCAAAATCTACTTTTTCACCCCTTGTTAACTTCACTATCATTCTGCTTAAACTCTTGTGGATTGCTGATCTTCATATAAGGTTGGTAATTTGCTCCACAGGTCATAATCAAAACCAAAGGTGTTTTGGGCTCCCTGCCAGGGCTTCTGAGCCCCCTGGCGGGGGTCCTGGCCATCCTGGACTGCCAGAGGGATGTTCTGGGTTCCCACAGTGATGCCCCTTCCATCACATTCCCTCTTTCTCTGCATTTCCCCAGTCTGGAAACTCTGACATTAAACCTTGTCTTTCATGTTTGTTGTGCTCTTCCATTGCCCCTCTTGATTTGAGAGTTTTGATATCCGGGGCATTTTAGGTCCCAACTTGGGCTGAGGTGTGAGGACACTTCTCTGGTCAGTATCTGATGGTCAGAATGAGGATTTGGAGGTTGCCCAGGGTTGTTGGAGGCGAGCATTGCGTGATCCTCAACAACCAGGCAAGTCCAGGTTGTGTCAGTGGCCTGAGAAGGCTCTGAAGGGCTGGGCCCAGAGGCTTGTGGTCAGTGTCCCGAAGTCCAGATGGCAGCAAATCCCCAGGATCCAAAAATTGGATCCCTTTGGCCAACACTGAAAACCTGAGTGGTCCTGGGCATCTGCTGGAGCTCAGCAAGGACAGGAGCCAAGCCCTGATTCTTGGCGAGGGGAGTCATCCCAAATGGGATAAAATGTCCGAGTCTGAGTTGGAACAATTGTTTTCTTCTCCAGAAAAGCCTTTGTGGTTGTGGTGGAGGAGAAATGGACCAGGAGGTGTCCCTGTAGCATTTTGGGAGCAGGGACCTCAAGCATCCAGGATCTGGAATGCTGACCAAGCAGGGAGAGGTGACTTTTGCTGTCTGTTTATCACTGATGGGGTCACATGTGAAGGGTTGTGGGCAGTCCTGGCCACCCCAGTGTGAAAATGAAGTCAATTTAGTGAATCAAAACCATTTCAGAGCCAGAAATGCTCTAAAGGAGGATTTTTCCTAGAGGAAAGGCTGAGAGCTGAGACTCCCAGCCATCCATGTGTGCAAATCTCTGAGGGCACAGGATGAAGCTGAGGGAGCTCTGCTGTTCTCTGCAGGGCACACGTGGAGGACAAGAGGGAAACGGGAAAAGAGAAAACATGTGTCACAGACATCTTTTATGAAAAATCCTTTCCTGAGGATTTTTCCTCATGAGAAGCTGAGAGGCCTCAGGAACAAAATGTAAACAATGGTTATCTGCTGCTGTGGAATGCAACAGGTGCATCTGTGATTGGTCCATGTTGGATGTTTCTAATTAATGGCCAATCACAGTCAGCTGGCTCAGACAGAAAGTCCGAGACACAAACCTTTGTTATTATTCTTTCTTTTTCTATTCTTAGCTAGCCTTCTGATGAAATCCTTTCTTCTATTCTTTTAGTAGAGTTTTAATATAATATATATAATAAAATAATAAATCAGCCTTCTGAAACATGGAGTCAGATCCTCATCTCTTCCATCATCCTAAGACCCCTGTGAACACTGTCACAAACATGGAATTCTGTGGGAAAAGCACGGATTTTTCAGTGCGAGGTTGGTCACGGAGGGGAAGAGGAGGTGGAGACTGCTGGGAAATCAAAACATGAACTGTCCATGGTGCTGGGAAACTCTGCTCTCGCTGGGCCTGCCTGAGCTGCAGGGAATGAAGCGCTTGCACTCCACAGCTCCTGCCCAAGTGGAAAATTTTATGAGTGTTTGTTCAGAGGGCTTCGGGGTCCTGCTGGGAAGAGATTTTGTGTGCTGGCAGAAAGAAAGTTTGAGCAGAAGAGCATTAATGTGTCAAAGCCTTTGGTACAGAAAGTGTTTAGATTGTAAAATATTTTGTAAGGTTCCCACCTTTCCCCGCTTCTTGTGCAGGTCTTGTTTGTTACTGGAGGCGATGGCTCTGTTAAATATTGGTGACATATGTCCTAGAGAAAAATCTTGTGCCCCTTTTCCTGTCACCAAAGTCCTGCTGAACCCTGGAACTGTGCTGGGTGAGGGTGTGAGACCACTAGGATTCAAAAAGGAAGAGGAGACATCTCAGGTTTTGCTGCAGAAAAACTTTATTGAGGCAAAAGAACAAAGAGACAACAAAATGAAATGGAAGGGATCCAGAGTGAGCTGCAAGCCGGGCAACCATCAGCAGAGGTGCTTTGCTTGCAGGAGCTGTGGCCGGAGCCCAGAGCTGGTGGTGTCAGGGGTGGTGCTGAGGGCCCTTAGCAGATGGAGGCATAGCCCCTTCTGCCATAGCAGCCCAGGCCTCCCAGGCCGTAGCCAAGGCCAGAGCCACCAAATCCGCCAGAGATGGGCTGTCCCTGCATACTGAGCTCAGTGCCCACGGCAGCCGACGAGGTGGATCCAACGGCGGTGTTCTGGGGGAAGGAGCTCATGATGGGTCCTGGCAGGGTGACCAGCACGGGAGAAGGCTGAATAACAACTCGGGAATCCTGGCATTGCAGGGCACAGGGCTCGTTGCAGCTGTTGGCCAGCGGGGTGGGTCCGCAGGGACTGCAGCGGTTGTAGCAGGCCATGGGTGTGGTGTGGAGGGTGTCTGAAAAAGCAGGAGGTAATGCAGGGTGGGGGTGAGGGTTGCAAGGGGCAGTGATGGAATGTGGAAGCTGTTGTGGGGCTGTGGAGAGGCGTGAAGGCTGCAGAAGCTGGGGCTGAGCGTGCTGGAAGGGAGGGGCCAGGGGTGCAGGAGCAGGAAGGTCAGGGGATTGAGGCTTACCTGGTTCTTGGAAGAAGCAGGAGCAGATGGAGTCTGGAGAAGTGTGTGAGGGAGAGAGGCTCTGGGCCGGCTTTTATGCAGGTCCTGGAGGGGCGGGACAGCCTTGTCCCATGGCCTTGGGGCAATTTGGAGGCAGAAGCTCTTGCCTGGCCCAACCTGGTGAGTCAGGAGGTGGGGAGTGTTTTCCTTCATGCAGTTCTGCAATTCCATGTCCGGCTCTTGAGGCCATGTCTATCTGACCTTGGAGGCAACTTTTTGTCAGGAGTTGGTATTTGGGAGGATTTGATTGTTCAGTGTTTATCAAGGAAGGCTGAATAAACAACCACAGCCCTGGATATTTGCAATGTCATCAGTGAGGTCATTTTGTGGCGTAACTCATGTGCTGTGGTTTGTTGGTGCCTTGTGAAGACTGGGACTCTGTTCTGTGCCACTGGATGTCCATCAGTCATTGTGTTGCACCCAGCAATGCTGAGGGAGCTGCTGATGTCCTGGGAAGGTCACTCTGCAAAATCCTGGAAGATTCCGGAGCCTGGGAGTGTTTCCTGATGGATGACAGAGAGCTCCTGGCCTTGTGTCTTGAATGGGGTCTAGGGATGGGATCTGGGAAAAGTGAGGCTGTTCAGGCTGGATTTGTCACAGTGTTATGGTCCAGTTGGATTTCCTAATTTCAAACAACAACCTAATCTGTCAATTAAAATGTATTTCTTGACCTCTGTCAGAAATTTAAGAAATGAACAACAAACAGGGCCCATCCCTTTGTTCCCAGGCTGCTCTGTGACGTCAATTCATTTATTCCGCATTCAAGCCGTAAGGTTTCACAATTTATATCCTCTGAGTCTTGGTATTATGTTCCTCTTAGCAAATAACCATTAGTTACCAATGGATGGTCAACAACGTCCTCTTTCCTTCTCTGCCATCATTTGGGCATTTCTTTGTGGAATTCTCGCATTCCATGTCCTTCTCTTGAGGCCGTGTCCATCTCGCCTTGGCAGCAGCCTTTGAGTGAGCCTTTTGGAGATGAAATTTGGGTGCTGTGGGTGCAGGATAAAGACGTGACCAGAGTTTTGGAGAGCTGAGGCCACCCTGCAGCTCTGGCTTGCCGTGGTCTGTGGGTGTGTTTGGAAAGTTCCCCCAGCCCCTCTCAGCCCTGACAAGCTGCTCTGGGCTTTGCTGCTCTTCCAAGTACCTGGTGTTGCCCCTTCCACCCCATTCCCTCTCTTCACACAATTTCCCCAGCTGTCAAAGCCTGACTGGAGACATCACCTTTACCATCAGTCATTTTCTGAGGAGGGTGTCTTGCTGTCCCTCTTCTCTGGGAGTTTTACAGGAATGGAAGAATTTGATATTTAGGAGTTTTGTGACCTTTACCTGACTGATTGTGGAGGAGCAAGATCAGTCTCTGAACAATGTCTGATTGACAGAAAGGGGGTTTGGAAATTTTACTGGGTTTTTGGAAGAGAGTTCTGCACAAACCTCAACAACCCGGGCAAGTCCAGGTGTCCAGTGTGGGGGCCGGAGAAGGATCTGAGCGGCAGGTCACAGAAGGTTGAGGTCTGGGATTTCCTTTAAAACAGGCAGAAGCTGAGAGAGCTGGGAGTTCTTTCAGGCAGGAGGCAAGAATGCAAATGGGACATGTTCCCAATATGCCAGGGAATGACCTCGGATGACACCTGAGTTCTCCTCAGCTTTGGCTGAACTTTCTACGTGCCCTGACACGCGGCACCAACAGCCACACACTGCTCTCTAATTGTGGCAGTTCAGAGGAGCCGCCAAGGTCAGATGGACACAGCCCCAAGGGAAGGACGTGAAACTGCAGAACTCCAGGAAGGAGAACACTCCCCACCTCAGGACTCACCAGGCTGGGCCAGGCAAGAGCTGCTGCCTCAAAAATGCCCCAAGGCCATGGGACAAGGCTGTCCCGCCTCTCCAGGACCAGCATAAAAGCCGGCCCAGAGCCTCTCTCCCTCACACACTTCTCCAGACTCCATCTGCTCCTGCTTCTTCCAAGAACCAGGTAAGCCTCAAACCCCTGACCCTCCTCTGCCTTCTCCCCTGGCCCCTCTCTTGCAGCACCCTCAGCCTCAGCCTGAGCATCCATCTCTCCTCCCCACAGCCCCACAACAGCCTCCACACTCCCTCAACCTGCTGCATCACGGCACCTCTCACCCCCACAATCCTCTCTAACCTCACCCTTCTCTCTTCCAGGCACCCACCACACCACACCCATGGCCTGCAACAGCCTCTGCCGTCCCTGCGGACCCACCCCGCTGGCCAACAGCTGCAATGAGCCCTGTGCCCTGCAATGCCAGGATTCCCGAGTTGTTATCCAGCCTTCTCCTGTGCAGGTCACCCTGCCAGGACCCATCATGACCTCCTTCCCCCAGAACACCGCCGTCGGATCCACCTCCTCGGCTGCTCTGGGCACTGAGCTCAGTGTGCAGGGACAGCCCATCTCTGGGGGATTTGGTGGCTTTGGTGGCCTTGGCTACGGCCGTGGATTCGGCTATGGGCTGGGAGGCCTGGGCTGCTATGGCAGAAGGGGCTATGGCAACATCTGCTAAGGGCCCTCAGCACCACCCCTAACACCAGCCACCCACTCCCTGGAACTCATCTCAGGCACTGAGGATGCATTTCTGTGCCACAGCTCTTAAACAGGCTCAACAATTTCAATTCAAGTGATGCCTTTAGGTATCATCTGGTCCCAGGGCAAGGCAGCAGCCAAGGGGCCAGCCCAGGCTGCCTGCAAACATGGCCCATCTGCCTCCTGCTCATCTCCCACTCCCTTCCAGCTCTATCCAGTCCCTTTTTCTGCAAATCCCTTCTCCCAAGCCAGAGACCGCTGGGAACCTTCACCATCCGGCTGCTTCTTCTGAGGAGCAGGAAGGCCTTGATGCTCTGGCCAAACCTACTGCAGACAAAGGACCTTGGCTGATGGGCGCCCTATTTGCCTCTCAGACCAGCTCCCTTCTACTGGCTGCTCATGACCTCTCAATGTTCTTTTGCCTCAATAAAATTCTCTTGCCTTGCAAACTGAGACGTCTCCTCCAACTTCTTTCTGGCAAAGGTGTGACAACAACACTTGGCGCAAATCCATGTCTCCATAAGTCATTTGTGGAGGATGAAAAATGCACCAACACCTCTCTTGGAATTGGTTCTGCACTTCCATGACCCGCTGGGACACACTGACACACTTTGTGTCCATCACAGAGAAGAACCTCGCATCCTTAATCCCAGGCCTGGATACACCAATGCAGCTCTATCCTTGATTCTGGCACAAGCCCCTCATGGGCGCTGAGTTCATTTTGGCTGGGCATCAGTTGCTCCTGACCCTCATCACCATCCAGCCCCATTTACAGATCTGCTCAATCTGCTTCATCTCTCCCTTATTTTCAGGTCCCAGAGTTGAACACAAATTTACAATCCACCCCAACCAGAGCAGAGGGGCAGAATTCCCCCCCTCACCTTCTGCCCAGGCCATGGCCATGAGCCCAGGACTCCAAGGAGTTTCTGGTCAGCTCATTCACATGGTGGGGCAGGTCCAGTTCTTCATCCACCAGCACCCCAAGGCTTTCTCCTCTGGGCTGCCCTCAATCCACTCATCATCCAGCCTATAGCCATGTTTGGAATTGCTCCAAAAGAGATGCTGGATCTTGCACTTGGTCTTGTTCCGCTTCATGAAACTGACAATATCCTACATTTCCAACCTGTTCCAGCCCCTCTGAATGCCATCCCTTCCCTCCAGACAACCAACCCCACTACTCAGCATGGAGTGGTCCCTGATTTTGCTGACCTTCCCCCTAAATCCCAGGACCCTGATTTCTGACAACGATTCAAAATTATAACAATCCCAACATGAGTCTCTGTGGGTCACCACTCATCCCCGTTCTCCACGCAGGGATGTGGAGCCATTGACCACAGCTTTTTGAGTGAGACCAACCTGCCCATTCCTTCTCCACCAAATGGTCCAACCAACATCCACAACTCTCCAGCACAAAGACAAGGATGTTGTCTGGCACAGGAACAAAGGACTTGCACAAGTCCAGGTGCAGGACACTGGCACCTCTTCCCTCATCCACCAATTTTGGGGTGAATACACAATCTACAAGGCTGCTGACAAGGCCAGATGGGCGTGGCCTTGGGAGCAGGACATGGAATTGCAGACCTGTGGGAAGCAAAGCATTCCGAACCTCGTGACTCACCCGGCTGGGCCAGGCAAGAGCAGCTGGCCTGGAAAATGTCCCAATGTCATCGGCAATGGCTGTCCCAAACCTCCAGCCGTGGATCATCCTTGAGGCCATGCCCTGGGTATCCCTCACCTGAGCCTTGTCTTCCTTGTTCCCAGTACCCCAGAGATTTACAGAGCTCTCTAAAATCATCAGAGCAGAGCAGGGGCAGAATCTACTGCACCTGGACTGGAGCAATCCCAGCCATGCTGGATAAAGGCTGGGTGATGAGGGGATTGAGCCCAAGGAGGAGCACTTGGGGTGATGGTGGATCAAGTATTGGACACGCCCCGCCATGTGAATGCACCAAACAGAAACCCCTCTGTGTCCTGGGCTCATCCCCAGAGCGTGGGCAGCAGGTGAGGGGGGGATTCTGCTGCTCTGCTCCACTCTGGTGAGACTGGAGATGGGAGTTCAGCTCTAGGACCTGGAAACAAGGAAGACATGGACCTGCTCAGGCAGAGCTGGAGATTGTCCTGGGAGACAATGACTGGCAGGAGCAACTGGTGTCTAGAAAAATTGCACACAGCACCCACGAGGGGCTTGTCCCAGAGCCAGGGATAGACCTGCAGTGGTGTGTCCAGGTTTGTGTTTCAATAGCTGAAGATTTCATGTCATAATGCAACGGAAGAGCAAAATGTGGCATTGAGCAGCGGAATTGCAGCAATCATACCTAAGAGTGATCTTGTTGCATTTTTTCACCCACGCCAGGTGCCTCTACAAGCCTGGCTTAGGGCTGAGTGAGACTGGAAGAAGCTTGGGAGAGGAAAGAAGGAGTCATCTGAGGTATTGATGCAAGAAATCTTTATTGAGGTAGCAGAGTGAAAACTCAGGAGCAGCCAGTGGAAGGGAACTGGTCTGAGGTGCAAGCTGGGCGAGCATCAGCCAAGGCCCCTTCCTTTGGCAAGGCTTGGCCAGAGCACCGAGGCCTTCCTGCCCTGCCATGGCAGCAGCCAGGCAGAGCTGCCCGAGTGTCTCTGGCTTGGGAGAAGGGGTTTGTCCAGTGGGGAATGGACAGAGACAAAGGGTCCATGCAGAGCAGGGAGAGGAGAAGAGCAGGAGGCAGATGGGCCATGTTTGGAGACAGCCCAGGCTGGGCCCTCGGCTGCTGCCTTGCTTGGTGCCCTGAGAGCAGGAGCTGGAAGTGCTGAGTCCGTTTGAGAATCTTGTCCCAGAGATGTGTCCTCAGTGTCTGAGATGAGTACCAGGGAGTGGAGGGAGTCAGGGGTGGTGCTGAGGGCCCTTAGCAGATGTTGCCATAGCCCCTTCTGCCATAGCAGGCCAGGCCTCCCAGCCCGTAGCCAAATCCACGGCCGTAGCCAAGGCCAAAGCCAAATCCGCCAGAGATGGGCTGTCCCTGCACACTGAGCTCAGTGCCCAGAGCAGCCGAGGAGGTGGATCCGACAGCGGTGTTCTGGGGGAAGGAGCTCATGATGGGTCCTGGCAGGGTGACCTGCACAGGAGAAGGCTGGATAACAACTCGGGAATCCTGGCATTGCAGGGCACAGGGCTCGTTGCAGCTGTTGGCCAGCGGGGTGGGTCCGCAGGGACTGCAGCGGTTGTAGCAGGCCATGGGTGTGGTGTGGAGGGTGCCTGGAAGAGAGGGAGGTAATGCAGGGTGGGGGTGAGAGTTGCAAGGGGCAGTGATGCAGTTTGGAGGCTGTTGTGGGGCTGTGGGGAGGCGTGAGGGCTGCCAAGGCTGGGGCTGAGGGTGCTGGAAGAGAGGACCCAAGAGGGGAGGAGCAGTAGGGTCAGGGGATTGAGACTCACCTGTTCTTGGAAGAAGCAGGAGCAGATGGAGTCTGGAGAAGTGTGTGAGGGAGAGAGGCTCTGGGCTGGCTTTTATGCTGGTCCTGGAGGGGCGGGACAGCCTTGTGCCATGGCCTTGGGGCATTTTTGAAGCAGCAGCTCTTGCCTGGCCCAGCCTGGTGAGTCCTGAGGTGGGGAGTGTTCTCCTTCCTGGAGTTCTGCAGTTTCACGTCCTTCCCTGGGGGCTGTGTCCACCTTGGCGGCTCCTCTGAACTGCCACAATTAGAGACCAGTGTGTGGCTGCTGGTGCCACGTGTCAGGTCACGTAGAAGGTGCAGCCAAAGCTGAGGAGAACTCAGGTGTCATCCGAGGTCATTCCCTGGCATATTGGGAACATGTCCCATTTGCATTCTTGCCTCCTGCCTGAAAGAACTCCCAGCTCTCTCAGCTTCTGCCTGTTTTAAGGACATCCCAGACCTCAACCTTCTGGGTGCTGCCATTCAGATCCTTCTCAGGCCCCCACACCTGATCCATGGACTTGCCCTGGATTGTTGAGGATGGTACAATACTCGCCTCCAAAAACCCTGGACAATTTCCAAACTCTCTTTCTGACAAGCAGACAATGTCCAGTGAAGTGATCTTGCTCCTCCACACTCAGCCCAAGTAAAGATCCCAAAACCCTGAATATCAAATCCTTCCATCCCTGTAAAACTTCCAGAGAAGAGGGACAGCAAGACACCCTCAGAGCATGACTGATGGTAAAGGTGATGTCTCCAGTCAGGCTTTGACAGATGGGGAAATTGCATGGAGTGAGGGAATGGGGTGGAAGGGGCAACCCCAGGAACAGCACCAAAGCCCAGAGCAGCTTGTCAGGGCTGAGAGGGGCTGGGGAAACTTTCTAAACACACCCACAACCCATGGCAAGCCAGAGCTGCAGGGTGGCCTCAGCTCTCCAAAACTCTGGTCACGTCTTCACCCTGCACCCACAGCACCCAAATTTCATTTCCAAAAGGCTCACTGAAAGGCTGCCGCCAAGGCGAGATGGACACGGCCTCAAGAGAAGGACGTGGAATCTGAGAATTCCATAAAGAAATGCCCAAATAATGGCAGAGAAGGAAAGCGGAGGTTGTTGACCATCCGTTGGTAACTAATGGTTAATTTCTAAGGGGAACATAATGCCAAGACTCAGAGGATATAAATTGTGAAACCTTACGGCTTGAATGCGGAATAAATGAATTGACGTCACAGAGCAGCCTGGGAAGAAAGGGATGGGCCCTGTTTGTTGTTCATTTCTTAAATTTCTGACAGAGGTCAAGAAATACATTTTAACTGACAGATTAGGTTGTTGTTTAAATTTAGGAAATCCAACTGGACCATAACACTGTGACAAATCCAGCCTGAACAGCCTCACTTTTCCCAGATCCGCTCCCTAGACCCCATTCAAGACACAAGGCCAGGAGCTCTCTGTCATCCATCAGGAAACACTCCCAGGCTCCAGAATTTTCCTGGATTTTGCAGAGTGACCTTCCCAGGACATCAGCAGCTCCCTCAGCATTGCTGGGTGCAACACAATGACTGATGGACATCCAGTGGCACAGAACAGAGTCCCAGTCTTCACAAGGCACCCAGAAACCACAGCATAAGAGTTACACCACAAAATGACCTCACTGATGACATTGCAAATCTCCAGGGCTGTGGTTGTTTATTCAGCCTTCCTTGATAAACACTGAACAACGAAATCGTCCCAAATACCAACTCTTGCCTCTAAGGTCAGATAGACATGGCCTCAAGAGCAGGACATGGAATTGCAGAATTGCATGAAGGAAAACACTCCTCACCTCCTGACTCACCAGGTTGGGCCAGGCAAGAGCTGCTGCTTCAAAAATGCCCCAAGGCCATGAGACAAAGCTGTCCTGCCCATCCAGGACCAGCATAAAAGCCGGCCCAGAGCCTCTCTCCCTCACACACTTCTCCAGACTCCATCTGCTCCTGCTTCTTCCAAGAACCAGGTAAGCCTCAATCCCCTGACCTTCCTGCTCCTGCACCCGACTCCTCTCTTCCACCACGCTCAGCAACACCCCCAGCAGCCCTCACGCCTCCTCACAGCCCCACAAAAGCCTCCAAACTCTCTCACTGCCCCTTGCACCCCTCACTCCTGCCCTTCCTCACCCTGCTCCCTCTTCCAGGCACCCTCCACACCACACCCATGGCCTGCTACAACCGCTGCAGTCCCTGCGGACCCACCCCGCTGGCCAACAGCTGCAACGAGCCCTGTGCCCTGCAATGCCAGGATTCCCGAGTTGTTATCCAGCCTTCTCCCGTGCTGGTCACCCTGCCAGGACCCATCATGAGCTCCTTCCCCCAGAACACCGCCGTCGGATCCACCTCCTCGGCTGCCGTGGGCACTGAGCTCAGTGTGCAGGGACAGCCCATCTCTGGTGGATTTGGCTTTGGCCTTGGCTACGGCCTGGGAGGCCTGGGCTGCTATGGCAGAAGGGGCTATGGAAACATCTGCTAAGGGCCCTCAGCACCACCCCTGACACCAACCACCCCCTCCATGGAACTCATCTCAGGCATTGAGGACACATCTCTGGGACAAGATTCTCAAACAGACTCAGCACTTCCAGCTCCTGCTCTCAGGGCACCAAGCAAGGCAGCAGCCGAGGGGCCAGCCCAGACTGTCCCCAAACATGGCCCATCTGCCTCCTGCTCTTCTCCTCTTCCTGCTCTGCATGGACCCTTCAGTTCTGTCCATTCCTCTCTGGACAAACCCCTTCTCCCAAGCCAGAGACCATCGGGCGGCTCTGCTGGGCTGCTGCCATGGCAGGGCAGGAAGGCCTTGGTGCTCTGGCCAAACCTTGCCAAAGGAAGGGGCCTTGGCTGATGCTCGCCCTGCTTGCACCTCAGACCAGCTCCCTTCCACTGGCTGTTCCTGAGTTTTCACTCTGCTACCTCAATAAAGATTTCTTGCATCACTACCTCAGATGACTCCTTCATTCTTCTCCCAAGCTTCTTCCAGTCTCACTCAGCACTAAGCCAGGCTTGTAGAGGCCACTGGCGTGGGTGAAAAAGTGCAGCAAGATCACTCTTAGGTATTACTTCTGCATTTCCATTACTCACTGACATATTTTGCTGTTCCGTTGCATTATCTCATGAATCCTTCAGCTATTGAAACACAAACCTGGACACACCACTGCAGGTCTATCCCTGGCTCTGGGACAAGCCCCTCGTGGGTGCTGTGTGCAATTTTTCTAGACACCAGTTGCTCCTACATTGTCATCCAGGGCGATCTCCAGCTCTGGCTGAGCACGTCCATGTCTTCCTTGTTTCTGGATCTGAACTCCCATCTCCAGTCTCACCAGAGTGGAGCTGTGCAGCAGAATCCCCCCCTCACCTGCTGCCCACGCTCTGGGGATGAGCCCAGGACACAGAGGGGTTTCTGTTTGGTGCATTCACATGGCAGGGCATGTCCAATACTTGATCCACCATCACCCCAAGTGCTCCTCCTTGGGTTCAATCCCCTCATTACCCAGCCTTTATCCAGCATGGCTGGGATTGCTCCAGTCCAGGTGCAGCAGATTCTGCCCCTGCTCTGCTCTGATGATTTTGGAGAGCTCTGTAAATCTCGGGGTTACTGGGAACAAGGAAGACAAGGCTCAGGTGAGGGATACCCAGGGCATGGCCTCAAGGATGATCCATGGCTGGAGGTTTGGGACAGCCATTGCCGATGACCTTGGGGCATTTTTGAGGCCAGCTGCTCTTGCCTGGCCCAGCCGGGTGAGTCACGGGGTTGGGAATGCTTTGCTTCCCACAGGTCTGCAATTCCATGTCCCGCTCTGAAGGCTGTGCCCACCTGAGCTTGTCAGCCGCTTTGATGATTTGGTATTCACCCCAAAATTGGTGGATGAGGGAAGAGGTGCCAGTGTCCTGCACCTGGACTTGTGCAAGTCCTTTGTTCCTGTGCCAGACAACATCCTTGTCTCTAAGCTGCAGAGATGTGGATGTTGGTTGGACCATTTGGTGGAGAAGGAATGGGCGGGATGGTCTCACTCAAAGAGTTGTGGTCAGTGGCTGTATGTCCCTGTGAGGGGAACAGGGGTGAGTGGTGACCCACAGAGACTCATGTTGGGATTGTTATAATTTTGAACCATTGTCAGAAATCGGGGCCCTTGGATTTAGGGGGAAGGTCAGCAAAAGCAGGGAGCACTCCAAGCTGCGTAGTGGGGTTGGTTGTCTGGAGGGAAGGGATGGCATTCAGAGGGGCTGGAACAGGTTGGTAATGTGGGATATTGTCAGTTTCATGAAGCTGATAAAGCCAAGTGCAAGATCCAGGATCTGGTTTGGAGCAATTCCAAACAAGGCTGTAGACTGGACAATGAGTGGATTGAGAGCAGCCCAGAGGAGAAAGCCTTGGGGTGTTGGTGGATGAAGAACTCGACCTGCCCCACCATGTGAATGAGCTGACCAGAAACTCCCTGGAGTCCTGGGCACATGTCCACGTCATGGGCAGAAGGTGAGGGGGGGAATTCGGCCCCTCTGCCCTCGTTGGGGTAGACTGGAGTTGTGTGTTCAACTCTGGGGCCTGAAAATAAGGTTTCCAAGAAGCAGCTTCAGTGGATCTGTAAATGGGGATGGAAGATGATGAGGGTCTGGAACAACTGATGCCCAGCAAAAATGAACACAGCACGCATGAGGGGCTTGTGCCAGAACAAAGGATGGAGCTCCATTGGTGTATCCAGGCTGTGATTAAGCAAGTGATGTTCTTCTCTGTGATGGACAAAAAGTGTGTTTATGTTTCCCAGTGGGTAGTGGAACCGCAGAACCAATTCCAAGAGAGATGATGGTGCAATTTTCACCCTCAACAAATGGCGTGTAGTGACCCAGATTTTTGCCAAGTGTGATTAGCACATCTTTGCCAGAAAAATGTTGAAGGAGACGTCTCAGTTTGCAAGGCAAGAGAATTTTATTGAGGCAAAAGAAGAGTGAGAGGTCATGAGCAGCCAGTAGAAGGGAGCTGGTCTGAGGGGCGAGTAGGGCTACCATCAGCCGAGGTCTTTTGGTTGCAGTAGCTTTAGCTAGAGCATCGAGGCCTTTCTGCTCCGCAGAAAAAGAAGCCAGACGGTGAAGGTTCCCAACGATCTTCAGCCTGGGAGAAGGGATTTGCAGAAGAGGGGACTGGACAGATCTGAAAGGGAGTGGGAGATGAGCAGGACGCAGATGGGCCATGTTTGCAGACAGCCTGGGCTGGCCCCTTGGCTGCTGCCTTGCCCTGAGAGCAGGAGGTGCCTTAAGGCATCACTGGAACCAGAATTGCTGAACCCATTTGAGAGCCTTGACCAGATATTTGTCCTACTTGCCTGAGATGAGCTCCAAGGAGTGGGTGGTTGGTGTCAGGGGTGGCACGGAGAGCCCTTAGCAGATGTTGCCATAGCCCCTTCTGCCATGGCAGCCCAGGCCTCCCAGCCCGTAGCCAAAGCCACCAAAGCCCCCAGAGATGGGCTGTCCCTGCACACTGAGCTCAGTGCCCACGGCAGCCGAGGAGGTGGATCCGACGGCGGTGTTCTGGGGGAAGGAGCTCATGATGGGTCCTGGCAGGGTGACCAGCACGGGAGAAGGCTGTATAACAACTCGGGAATCCTGGCATTGCAGGGCACAGGGCTCGTTGCAGCTGTTGGCCAGCGGGGTGGGTCCGCAGGGACTGCAGCGGTTGTAGCAGGCCATGGGTGTGGTGTGGAGGGTGCCTGGAAGAGAAGGAGGTAATGCAGGGTGGGGGTGAGAGTTGCAAGGGGTAGTGATGGAGTGTGGAGGCTGTTGTGGGGCTGTGGGGAGTCATGAGGGATGTTGAGGCTGGGGCTGAGAGTGCTGGAGGAGAGCGGCGAGAGGTGCAGGAGCAGGAGGGTCAGGGGTTTGAGGCTCACCTGTTCTTGGAAGAAGCAGGAGCAGATGGAGTCTGGAGAAGTGTGTGAGGGAGAGAGGCTCTGGGCTGGCTTTTATGCCGGTCCTGGAGGTGCTGGACAGCCTTGTCCCATGGCCTTGGGGCGTTTTTGAGGCAGCAGCCCTTGCCTGGCCCAGCCTGGTGAGTCCTGAGGTGGGGAGTGTTCTCCTTCCTGGAGTTCTGCAGTTTCACGTCCTTTCCTGGGGGCTGTGTCCACCTTGGCGGCTCCTCTGAACTGCCACAATTAGAGACCAGTGTGTGGCTGTTGGTGCCGCGTGTCAGGGCACGTAGAAGGTTCAGCCAAAGCTGAGGAGATCTCTGGTGTCATCCGAGGTCATTCCCTGGCATATGGGGAACATGTCCCATTTGCATTCTTGCCTCCTGCCTGAAAGAACTCCCAGCTTTCTCAGCTTCTGCCTTTTTTAAGGACATCCCAGACCTCAACCTTCTGGGTGCTGCCATTCAGATCCTTCTCAGGCCCCCACACCTGACCCATGGACTTGCCCGGGTTGTTGAGGATCGTACAATACTCTCCTCGAAGAAGCCTGGACTATTGCGAAACCATCTTTCTGACAATCAAACATTGCCCAGAGAAGTGATCTTGCTCCTCCACACTCAGCCCAAGTAAAGATCTCAAAACCCCTGAATATCAAATCCTTCCATCCCTGTAAAACTTCCAGAGAAGAGGGACAGCAAGACACCCTCAGAACATGACTGATGATAAAGGTGATGTCTCCAGTCGGGCTTTGTTAGATGGGGAAATTGCGTGGAGAGAGGGAAAGGGGTGGAAGGGGCAACATCAGGTATTTGGAAGAGCAGCAAAGCCCTGAGCGGTTTGTCCGGGCTGAGAGAGGCTGGAGGAACTTCCCACAACACACCCACAGACCACGGCAAGCCAGAGCTGCAGAATGGCCTCAGTTCTCCAAAGCTCTGGTCACGTCTTCACCCTGCACCCACAGCACCCAAATTTCATTTCCAAAAGGCTCACTGAAAGGCTGCTGCCAAGGTGAGATGGACACGGCCTCAAGAGAAGGACATGGAATGCGAGAATTCCACAAAGAATTGCCCAAGTAATGGCAGTGAAGGAAAGAGGAGGTTGTTGACCATACGTTGGTAACTAATGGTTATTTGCTAAGAGGAACATAATACCAAGAGTCAGAGGATATAAATTGTGAAACCTTACGGCTTGAATGCGGAATAAATGAATTGACATCACAGAGCTGCCTGGGAACAAAGGGATGGGCCCCGTTTGTTGTTCATTTCTTAAATTTCTGACAGAGGTCAAGAAATACATTTTAACTGACAGATTAGGTTGTTGTTTAAATTTAGGAAATCCAACTGGACCATAACACTGTGACAAATCCAGCCTGAACAGCCTCACTTTTCCCAGATCCGCTCCCTAGACCCCATTCAAGACACAAGGCCAGGAGCTCTCTGTCATCCATCAGGAAACACTCCCAGGCTCCAGAATTTTCCTGGATTTTGCAGAGTGACCTTCCCAGGACATCAGCAGCTCCCTCAGCATTGCTGGGTGCAACACAATGACTGATGGACATCCAGTGGCACAGAACAGAGTCCCAGTCTTCACAAGGCACCCACAAACCACAGCACAAGAGTTACACCACAAAATGACGTCACTGATAACATTGCAAATATCCAGAGTTTTGGTAGTTTATTCAGCCTTCCTTGATAAACACTGAACAACGAAATCGTCCCAGATACCAACTCCTGACAAAAAGCTGCCTCCAAGGTCAGATAGACATGGCCTCAAGAGCAGGACATTGCAGAATTGCGTGAAGGAAAACATTCCCCACCTCCTGACTCACCAGGTTAGGCCAGGCAAGAGCTGCAGTCTCAAAATTGCCCCAAGGCCATGGGACGAGGCTGTCCCGCCCCTCCAGGACCAGCATAAAAGCTGGCCCAGAGCCTCTCTCCCTCACACACTTCTCCGGACTCCATCTGCTCCTGCTTCTTCCAAGAACCAGGTAAGCCTCAATCCCCTGACCTTCCTGCTTCTGCACCCGACTCCTCTCATTCAACACGCTCAGCACCACCCCCAGCAGCCCTCACGCCTCCCCACAGCCCCACAACAGCCTCCAAACTCTCTCACTGCTCATTGCACCTCTCACTCCTGCCCTTCCTCACCCTGCTCTCTCTTCCAGGCACCCTCCACACCACACCCATGGCCTGCTACAACCGCTGCAGTCCCTGCGGACCCACCCCGCTGGCCAACAGCTGCAACGAGCCCTGTGCCCTGCAATGCCAGGATTCCCGAGTTGTTATCCAGCCTTCTCCTGTGCAGGTCACCCTGCCAGGACCCATCATGAGCTCCTTCCCCCAGAGCACCGCCGTCGGATCCACCTCGTCGGCTGCCGTGGGCACTGAGCTCAGTGTGCAGGGACAGCCCATCTCTGGGGGATCTGGTGGATTTGGCTACGGCCTGGGAGGCCTGGGCTGCTATGGCAGAAGGGGCTATGGAAACATCTGCTAAGGGGCCTCAGCACCCCCCCTGACACCAACCACCCACTCCCTGGAACTCATCTCAGGCCTTGAGGACACATCTCTGGGATAAGATTCTCAAACGGACTCAGCACTTCCAGCTCCTGCTCTCAGGGCACCAACCAACCAAGGCAGCAGGCCAACTGTCCCCAAACGTGGCCCATCTGCCTCCTGCTCTTCTCCTGCTCACTGCTCTCCATGGACCCTTTGTCTCTGTCCATTCCCCTCTGGACAAACACCTTCTCCCAAGCCAGAGACCCTCGGGCAGCTCTGCTGGGCTGCTGCCATGGCAGGGCAGGAAGGCCTTGGTGCTCTGGCCAAACCTTGGCAAACGAAGGGGCCTTGGCTGATGCTCGCCCTGCTTGCACCTCAGACCAGTTCCCTTCCACTGGCTGCTCCTGAGTTTTCACTCTGCTACCTCAATAAAGATTTCTTGCATCACTACCTCAGATGACTCCTTTTTTCTTCTCCCAAGCTTCTTCCAGTCTCACTCAGCACTAAGCCAGGCTTGTAGAGGCCACTGGCGTGGGTGAAAAAGTGCAGCAAGATCACTCTTAGGTATTATTTCTGCATTTCTATTCCTCACTGACATATTTTGCTCTTCTGTTGCATTATCTCATGAATCCTTCAGCTATTGAAACACAAACCTGGACACACCACTGCAGGTCTATCCCTGGCTCTGGGACAAGCCCCTCGTGGGTGGTGTGTGCAATTTTTCTAGACACCAGTTGCTCCTACATTGTCATCCAGGGCGATCTCCAGCTCTGTCTGAGCAGGTCCATGTCTTCCTTGTTTCTGGATCTGAACTCCCATCTCCAGTCTCACCAGAGTGGAGCTGTGCAGCAGAACCCCCTCACCTGCTGTCCACGCTCTGGGGATGAGCCCAGGACACAGAGGGGTTTCTGTTTGGTGCATTCACATGGCGGGGCGTGTCCAATACTTGATCCACCATCACCCCAAGTGCTCCTCCTTGGGCTCAATCCCCTCATCACCCAGCCTTTATCCAGCATGGCTGGGATTGCTCAAGTCCAGGTGCAGCAGATTCTGCCCCTGCTCTGCACTGATGATTTTGGAGAGCTCTGTAAATCTCGGGGTTACTGGGAACAAGGAGGACAAGGCTCAGGTGAGGGATACCCAGGGCATGGCCTCAAGGATGATCAACGGCTGGAGATTTGGGACAGCCATTGCCAATGACCTTGGGGCATTTTCCAGGCCAGCTGCTCTTGCCTGGCCCAGCCGGGTGAGTCACGAGGTTGGGAATGCTTTGCTTCCCACAGCTCTACAATTCCATGTCCTGCTCCCGAGGCCATGCCCATCTGAGCTTTGTTGATTTGGTATCACCCCAAAATTGGTGGATGAGGGAAGAGGTGCCAGTATCCTGCACCTGGACTTGTGCAAGTCCTTTGTTCCTGTGCCAGACCACATCCTTGTCTCTGTGCTGGAGAGATGTGGATGTTGGTTGGACCATTTGGTGGAGAAGGAATGGGCGGGATTGTCTCACTCAGAGAGTTGTGGTCAATGGCTCCACGTCCCTGTGTGGAGAACGGGGGTGAGTGGTGACCCACAGAGACTCATGTTGGGATTGTTATAATTTTGAATCATTGTCAGAAATCAGGGCCCTGGGATTTAGGGGGATGATCAGGAAAAGCAGGGAGCACTCCAAGCTGAGTAGTGGGTTTGGGTGTCTGGAGGGAAGGGATGACATTCAGAGGGACTGGAACAGGTTGGGAATGTGGGATATTGTCAGTTTCATGAAGCAGAACAAGGCCAAGTGCAAGATCCAGGATCTGGTTTGGAGCAATTCCAAACAAGGCTGTAGACTGGACAATGAGTGGATTGAGAGCAGCCCAGAGGAGAAAGCCTTGGGATGTTGGTGGATGAAGAACTGGACCTGCCCCATCACGTGAATGAGCTGACCAGAAACTCCCTGGAGTCCTGGGCTCATGTCCAGGTCATGGGCAGAAGGTGAGGGGGGGAATTCTGCCCCTCTGCCCTGGTTGGGGTAGACTGGAGTTGTGTGTTCAACTCTGGGATATGAAAATAAGGTTTACAAGTAGCGGCTTCAGTGGATCTGTAAATGGGGATGGAAGATGATGAGGGTCTGGAACAACTGATGCCCAGCCAAAATGAACACAGCACGCTTGAGGGGCTTGTGCCCGAATAAAGGATGGAGCTCCATTTGTGTATCGAGGCTGTGATTAAGCAAGTGAAATCCTTCTTTGTGATGGACACAAACTGTGTCAGTGTGTCCCAGTGGGTTGTGGAAGCGCAGAACCAATTCCAAGAGAAGTGCTGGTGCAATTTTCATCCTCCACAAATGGCTTGTGGGACCTGCATTTGTGCCAAGTGTTGTTGGGATTCCTTTGTCAGAAAGAAGTTTGAGGAGACATCTCAGGTTGCAAGGCAAGAGAATTTTATTGAGGCAAAAGAATAGTGACAAGTCAGGAGCAGCCAGTAGAAGGGAGGAGATCTGAGGGACAAGTTGGGCGACCATCAGCCAAGTCCTTTTATTGCCACAGGTGTGACCAGAGCATCAAAACCTTCCTGCTCAGCAGGCAAAGCAGCTGGATGGTGAAGGTTCCCAATGGTGTCCAGCTTGGGAGAAGGGATTTGCAGAAGAGGAGACAGGATACAGCTGAAAGGGAGTGGGAGATGAGCAGGAGGCAGATTGGCCATGTTTACATGCAGCCCAGGCTGGCCCCTTGACTGCTGCCTTGCCCTGAGAGCAGGAGATGCCTTAAGGCATCACTGGAAAGATAATTGCTGAGCCCATTTGAGAGGCTTGGCCTGAGATGTGTCTTCAATGCCTGAGATGAGTTCCAGGGAGTGGGTGGTTGGTGTCAGGGGTGGTGCTGAGGGCCCTTAGCAGATGGAGCCATAGCCCCTTCTGCCATGGCAGCCCAGGCCTCCCAGGCCGTAGCCAAGGCCAAAGCCAAATCCGCCAGAGATGGGCTGTCCCTGGGCATTGAGCTCAGTGCCCAGAGCAGCGGAGGAGGTGGATCCGACGGCGGTGTTCTGGGGGAAGGAGGTCATGATGGGTCCTGGCAGGGTGACCATCACAGGGGAAGGGTTGATGATGACGCGGGAATCCTGGCATTGCAGGGCACAGGGCTCGTTGCAGCTGTTGGCCAGCGGGGTGGGTCCACAGGGACTGCAGCGGTTGTAGCAGGCCATGGGTGTGTTGTGGAGGGTGCCTGGAAGAGAGAGGGATGAGGCAGGGCAGGGATGTGGGGGTTGAGGGTTTTTGATGCAGGATGGTGAGGGAGTGTGGAGGCAGTTGTGGGGCCGTGGGAAGGCGTGAGGGCTGCTGAGGCTGGGACTGTGCATGTTGGAAGAGAAGGGCCTGGGGTGCAGAAGCAGGAGGGTTAGAAGATTGAGGCTCACCTGGTTGTCTTCGGGAGCAGAAGGATACAGAAGTTTTTGAGGTAGAGAGGCTCTGGGCTGACTTTTATGCAGGTTCTGGATGGGCAGGACAGCCTTGTCCCATGGCCTTGGGGATTTTGGAGGCAGCAGTCCTTGCCTGGCCTTGCCTAGCATGAGGTCATGAGGTGGGGAGTGCTTTCCTTTGTGATGTTCTGCAATTTCATGTCCTGCCTATGAGTCTGTGTCCATCTGATCTAGGCAGCAGTTTTCATGGGTTGGTATTTAGCAGAATTTCACTGTCAGATGTGTGTCAGGGAGGACTGAATGAACAACCAGAGCCCTGGAGCTTTGCAATGTCATCAGTGAGGTCACTTTTGGCCCTTGGCTACTGTGGTTTTTGGGTGCCTTGTGAATACTGGTACTCTGTTCTGTGCCGCTGGATGTCCATCAGTCACTGTGTTCCACCCAGGAATGCTGAGGTAGCTGCTGGGGTCCTGGGGAATGTCACTCTGGAACAGCTTGGAAATATCCCAGTGCCTGAGTTCTCTTCCTGATGGATGACAGAGAGCTCCTGGCCTTGTGTCTTGAATCACAAGATCACAAGATCACGTAAATGTGAAGCTGTTCAGGCTGAACATGTTCCATTTTAATGCTCCACTTGGATTCCTCAAATTCTAATTCCAACACACTCTTATTTATATGTGAAGTAAATTCCTTGACCTCATTCACAAATCCAATAACAAACAACAAACAAGGCCCGATCCCTTTGTTCCTAGGCTGCTCTGTGGTGTCAGTTCCCTCATTCCACATTCAGACCTTCAGGTTTCATAATGATTTATATCCTGTAAATCATAATATTGTGTTCCTCTAAAGCAAACCCCAGTAATTGCTACCTGATGATCAGTGTGCTCTCCTTTCCCTCTCTGTCATGATCTGAGTGTGCCTTTATGGAATTCCACCATTCCACATCCTTCTCTTGAGGCCATGTCCTTCTGACCTTCAGGGCAGCTTTTGAGTGTGAGTGTTTCGTGTGTGAGGGTTGGTGGCATTTGGGAGAGTTTGCTCTCAAGGTGAGTCTCAGGGAGGGCTGAATAAACAACCAGAATTTTCAGGAGGTGCAGTTGTCATTGGCATGGTCACCCTGTGGCACGGGCGTGCTGGGCTTTGTGGGTGTGTTGTGAAGAGGAGCCCCATTCCCTCCCAGCCCTGTCTGGCTGCTCTGGGATTGGCAGCTGTGCTGGAAGTGCTGCCCCTTCCCTCACATTCCATCCCTTCCCACCTTGATCCCACCTAGCTAAGCATGACACTAGGCCTGACCTTTGCTGTTCTCTGTGCTCTGTGGGTGTCTTGGTGCCCCTCTTGCCTTTAAGGTTTTGGCATCCAGGGCCTTTGGGGTCTTTGCTGGGGCTGAGTGCAAAGGGTGAAGCTTCTGGTGTTTGTCGGGAAGATTTGGAGGTGGCCCAGGGTTGTTGGAGGAGAGCATTGCCTGATCTTTGAAAACCGTGCAAGGCCAGGTTGTGTCAGTGTCCAGCAAAGTAGCCTTAGAACGATCTGAAGAACTGAGCCCAGATTCCTGTCCTGAAATCCAGATAGCATCAAGGCCCAGGAGTTGGATCCTTTTGTCCAACACTGAAAACCTGAGTGGTCCTGGGCATCTGATGGAGCTCAGCAAGGGCATCTGCCCAGGGCAGTTTCTTGGCAGGAACGAGGATGTCATCCCAGGTCGGAAGGAATGTGTGGGTATCAGCTGGAACAATGGCCTTCTTTTCCAAAAAGCCTTGGGGAGTTGTGGGTGAGAAGAAGTGGAGCTGGAAGTGTCCCTGTTCCCTTGTGGGTAGAGGGACCCCAAGGATCCAGGAATGCTAAGGAAAAGTGTTGGGATGAGGCAGCGAGAGGTGACTGTTGGTGTTTGCTCAGCACTGGTGAGATCCCGTGTGAGGTGTTGTGGGCAGTTCTGGGCTCCCCAGTGAGATGAGCTCAGGGCCACCCAGATCCAAATGGGCCTGAAAGATGATTCCTAGATAAGGAACGGAGAGAGCCAGGACTGCCAGGGGACAAGGATGGACAGGGGTGTGCCATCAGTGTGCGCAAATCCCTGATGGTGTGGGATGAAGGCACAGGAGCCCAGCTGTTCTCAGCACTGCACACGTGTGGGGCAAGAGACCAAGGGCACAAGGGAAAAGAGATGGAATCCCTTTTCCAAAGTATCCAAGAATCTTTCATTATGTGGATGATCAGAGCCTGGAAGAGGTGGTGGAGTCGTGGTCTTGGTAGAGCCAAATCTGACCTGTCCATGGTTCTGGAATGTTCTCCTCTTGGTCTTGCTTGAGCAGGGCAGTTTGGACTCCAGAGCTCCTGCCCAAGTGGTTGGTGTTGTTTCTCTCGTTGCTGGAAGGCTTCAGGGTCATGGCCAGGAAAATAGTTTGTCAAGTGTGCGCTGGCATGGAGAGACTTTTCCATTTTTGTACCGAGGAGAGAATTGATGTGTCCAAGACTTTGGTGTAGCAGTTTACAGGGTGTGTGACGTGTTCTGGAAGCTGTGCCCTCCTGGGGTTCCTATCCCTATTAGTTATTTTGATAACTAATTTGTTATCATTTGTTTTGAGATATATGTAAGCAAAAGTGTTCTTGCCTTGATCCGCACTCTCTCAGTGGCTTGTTCAGCTCCAGAATGTGGTGGGTGAGAATATAAGACCATTGGAATAAAAAAAATTAGCAGGTGTGCCAGGTTTAAACTTTATTGATGTGAAAGAATGAATAGGTAGGAGAGAGAAGGGGAAATAATCTGTTGCGAGGTGACAGTACGGTGACCATCAGCTGATTTGCTTTGCTTGCAGGAGCTGTTGCCAGAACCAAGAGCTGCTGGTCCTTAGCAGATGGAGCCGCCCCTTCTGCCATAGCAGCCCAGGCCACCCAGCCCATAGCCAAATCCACGGCCATAGCCAAGGCCAAAGCCACCAAAGCCACCAAATCCGCCAGAGATGGGCTGTCCCTGCACACTGAGCTCAGTGCCCAGAGCAGCGGAGGAGGTGGATCCGACGGCGGTGTTCTGGGGGAAGGAGGTCATGATGGGTCCTGGCAGGGTGACCAGCACAGGGGAAGGGTCGATGATGACACGGGAATCCTGGCATTGCAGGGCACAGGGCTCGTTGCAGCTGTTGGCCAGCGGGGTGGGTCCGCAGGGACGGCAGAGGCTGTTGCAGGCCATGAGTGTGGTGTGGAGGGTGCCTGGAAGAGAGAGGGTTGAGGCAGGGCAGGTGTGAGGGTGTGTGAGAAGCATTGATTCTGAGGGTAAGGGAGTGTGGAGGCTGTTGTGGGACTGTAGGGAGGCGTGAGGGCTGCTGAGGCTGAAGGGAGGGGTGAGAGGTGCAGGAGCAGGAGGGTCAGGGGCTTGAGACTCACCTGGTTTTCAGCAGGAGCAGGAGGAGAAGGCGTGAGGAGAAGTGAGTAAGGGAGAGAGGCTCTGGGCCGGCTTTTATGCTGGTCCTGGAGGGGCAGGGCAGCCTTGTCCCATGGCCTCGGGGCATTTTTGAGGCAGCAGCTCTTGGCTGCCCCAGCTCAGCATGAGGTCCTGAGGTGGGGAATGGTTTCATTCATGTCATTCTGCAATTCCATGTCATGCTCTTGAGGCTTGTTCCATCTGACCTTGGCGGCAGCTTTCATGACTTGGTGTTTGGGCAGATTTGATTTTTCCATGTGTGTGTCAGGAAAGGGTGAATAAACAACCAGAGCCCAGGCAAGGTGCAATTTCATCAGTAATGTAATTTTGTAGTGCTCATGTGCTGTGGTTTGTGGGTGCCCTGTGAAGACTGGGACTCTGTTCTGTGCCACTGGATGTCCATCAGTCGTGTCACACAGGAATGCTGAGGGAGCTGCTGATGTTTTGGGAAGGTCACTCTGCAATAACTTTTAAAGGTCTCAGTGCTTGGGTGAAAGAGATCTCATGGCCTTCTGTTTTGAATGGGATCAACACAGAGGATCTGGAAAACGAGAGTCTGTTCAGACTGAATTTGTTTCAGTGTTCTGGTTTGTTTGGATTTCTTAAATATGTACAACAGCTTACACTATTTTATAAAGTGCATCTCTACACCTCATTCAGAAATCCGTGTTGAGGAACAAACCTGGTCCAATCAGTTTTTTGGCGCAGTAGGTCTGTGATGTCAATTTCCACATTGTGCATTGAAGCTGTCAGATTTCCTTACTTTGAACCTGTATTATTAATTTTGTGTTTCTGTTAGCAAAAGGCAGTAAATACTAGAGGAGGATCAGCAAGGTCCTCTTCTCTCCTATGTTATGGAGGGGGTGCGTAGTTTTGGAGTTTTGCTATTCCATGTCATCCTCTTGAGACCTTGTCTATTTGACCTTGGAGGAACAATTAAATGCAAATATTAGATGTTAAGGTGGTGTTAATGATGTGAGCCAGGGAGGGCTGAAATCATGACCAGTGCTTTGGAGAGGTGGAGTATCATCAGTTAAGTCACTGCATGTCATTGCGTGCTGTGGTTTTTTGTGGTGCTTTGAAGAGGAGCCCAGACCTTCTAACACCACATGGTCAGGTTGATTTTGGGTTTGCAGGAGCACTGCTTTTGCAGGGCTGCTCCTTCCACCACATTGTCTCCCTCCTCACCATGTTGCCATCCCTCCATGCCTTTCTACACAACTGGTATTTCCTGCTGGATATGGGAAAGCAATCCCTGGGGTATAGGGAGGCCTCTCATGCTGCTCAAACTTTCGTGTTTGTTCATCTGTAAAGCTCGTCTCACCTGGGCCCGGCAAGGTCACACTGTGGGGTGACAGTGCTGGGTTCTGGGTCCTTCTTCCTCTAAGGAAATGTTGAGAAGGATAAGGAGAACAAGACGCATGAGGAGAACAATTCCTCATCCATTGATTAATCTATCCTTTTGGCCATGTACAGTATGCTGCAAAAATCTCCAGCAGTTACCAGGAAAGGATTAGGAAAAGAAACACAAGCAGGTTGAGGGCTGTGTCCATCCTTTCACCCACCATTTTTGGGGCTCCACAGTGGATCAAGAATCTCAATGTGGCTGTCCAAGAGCAGTGCAGGGAGATCATGACAATGATGGAACTGAAGCACCATTAAAATGAAAAACTGAGAGAGCTGGGAGTTCTTTCAGGCAGGAGACAAGGATGCACATGGGACATATTGTCAATATGCCATGAAATTACTTCAGTGATGAATTCCCAGTTCTGCAAAGATTTGGCTGAATCTTTTACATGTCCTGGTACACTCTGTCACCAATGAGATAATGGTCACTAATTCTCTCCATGAAGAGTTGCCGACAAGGTCAAATGGAAACTGCCCCAATGGAGGGCATGGAGTTGAAGAGTTGCAGGAAAGAAAACACTCCCCACCTCATGACTCACCAGGCTGGCCCAGGCAAGGCTGCTGCTTTCAAAATGCCCCAAGGCCATGGGACAAGGCTGTCCCACACCTCCAGAACCAGCATAAAAGCCGGCCCAGAGCCTCTCTCCCTTACTCACGTCCCCTCACATCTTCTCCTCCTGCTCCTGCTGACAACCAGGTGAGCCTCAAGCCCCTGACCCTCTTGCTCCTGCACTTCTCACCTCTCTCTTCAGCCTCAGCAGCCCTCACGCCTCCCCACAGCCCCACTACAGCCTCCACACTCCCTTACCATCAGAATCAATGCTTCTCACACCCCCTCATCCCTGCCTCACCCCCTTCTCTCTTCCAGGCACCCTCCACACCACACCCATGGCCTGCAACAGCCTCTGCAGTCCCTGCGGACCCACCCCGCTGGCCAACAGCTGCAACGAGCCCTGTGCCCTGCAATGCCAGGATTCCCGCGTCATCATCGACCCTTCCCCTGTGCTGGTCACCCTGCCAGGACCCATCATGACCTCCTTCCCCCAGAACACCGCCGTCGGATCCACCTCCTCCGCTGCTCTGGGCACTGAGCTCAATGCCCAGGGACAGCCCATCTCTGGCGGATTTGGCTTTGGCCTTGGCTACGGCCTGGGAGGCCTGGGCTGCTATGGCAGAAGGGGCGGCTACATTTGCTAAGGGCAAATGCTGAGGAGCACCATCCCTGACAACCAGCTCTGGGCTCTGGCCACAGCTCCTGAAGACAAAGCACTTCAGCTGATGGCAGCCCCATTCACGCCTCACAACAGATTATTTCCACTTCTTTTCCCTGATTTTTCATTCTTTTGCACCAATAAAGTTTTTCTTCATCAAACCTGCAACGTCTCCGTATTTTATTGCATTCCAATGGTCTTACATCCTCACCCACCACATTCTAGAGCTCAACAGGCTCTTGAGGATACCTGGGACATGTCAACAACACTTTCCTAACATGTATAAAACCAATAAAAAAGGAAGTCTGGCAGAGGAAGCATAGGAGGGGGCACCTTCCAGAACATGTCAAATGCCCTGCAAACTGCTACACCAAAGTCTTGGACTCATCAATTCTCTCTGTGGTAGAGAGACAGAAAAGTCTCTCCATGCCAGTGCACACTTGACAAACTCTCTTCCTGGCCATGACCCTGAAGCCTTCCAGCAATGAGAGAAACAACATCAACCTCATGGGTAGGAACTCAGGAGTACAAGTGCTTCAACTGCCCTGCTCAAGCAAGACCAAGAGGAGAACATTCCAGAACCATGGACAGTTCAAATTTGGATCTCCAATGATTGAGATTCCATCGCCTTTTCCAATCTTTGATCATCCTCATAATGAAAGATTCTTCTCTTCTGTGTTCATGGAATTCCATCTCATTTCCCTTGTACCCTTGGTCTCTTGCCCCGCATGCGTGCAGTGCTGAGAACAGCTGGGCTCCTGTGCCTTCATCCCACACCATCAGGGATTTGCGCACACTGATGGCACACCCCTGTCCATCCTTGTCCCCTGGCAGTCCTGGCTCTCTCCATTCCTTATCTAGGAATCTTCTTTCAGGCCCATTTGGATCTGGGTGGCCCTGAGCTCATCTCACTGGGGAGCCCAGAACTGCCCTCAACACCTCACACGGGATCTCATCAGTGCTGAGCAAACACCAGCAGTCACCTCTCGCTGCCTCATCCCAACACTTTTCCATAGCATTCCTGGAACCTTGGGGTCCCTCTTCCCACCGGGGCACAGGGACACTTCCAGCTCCATTTCTTCTCACCCACAACCCCAAAGACTTTTTGGAAAAGAAGGCCTTTGTTCCAGCTGATACCCACACATTCCTTCCGACCTGGGATGACATCCTCGGTCCTGCCAAGAAAGAGCCCTGGGCAGATGCCCTTGCTGAGCTCCAGCAGATGCCCAGGACCACTCAGGTTTTCAGTGTTGGACAAAAGGATCCAACTCCTGGGCCTTGATGCTATCTGGATTTCAGGACAGGCCTCTGGGCCCAGTTCTTCAGATCGTTCTCAGGCCACTGACGCATCCTGGATGTGTCTGATTGTCGAGGATCAGGCATTTCTCTCCTCCAACAACCCAGAGCAACCTCCAACTTCTCTTTCCGATAATCACCAGAAGCTTCACCCTTTGCACTCAGCCCCAGCAAAGACCCCAAAGGCCCTGGATGCCAAAACCTTAAATGCAAGAGGGGCACCAAGACACCCACAGAGCACAGAGAACAGCAAAGGTCAGGCCTAGTGTCAGGCTTAGCTAGGTGGGATCAAGGTGGGAAGGGATGGAATGTGAGGGAAGCGGCAGCATTTCCAGCACAGCTGCAAATCCCAGAGCAGCCAGACAGGGCTGGGAGGGAATGGGGCTCCTCTTCACAACACACCCACAAAGCCCAGCACGCCCGTGCCACAGGGTGACCTTGCCGATGACAACTGCACCTCTCCCAAGTTCTGGTTTTTTATTCAGCCCTCCCTGACACTCACCTTGAGAGCAAACTCTCCCAAATGCCACCAACCCTCACACACGAAACACTCACACTCAAAAGCTGCCCTGAAGGTCAGAAGGACATGGCCTCAAGAGAAGGATGTGGAATGGTGGAATTCCATGAAGGCACACCCAGATCATGACAGAGAGGGAAAGCAGAGCACGCTGACCATCAGGTAGCACTTACTGGGGTTTGCTAACAGGAACAAAATACTGTGATTTACAGGATATAAATCATTATGAAGCCTGATGGGCTGAATATGAAATAAGGTAATTGACACCACAGAGCACCCTAGGAACAAAGGGATTGGACCCTGTTTGTTGTTTGTTATTGGATTTGTGAATGAGGTCAAGGAATTCACTTCACATATAAGAGAGTGTTGGAATTAGAATTTGAGGAATCCAAGTGGATCATAAAAATGGAACAGCTTCAGCCTCAACGGCTTCACATTTACCTGATCTTGTGATCCCATTAAAGACACAAGGCCAAGAGCTCTCTGTCATCCATCAGAAATTACTCCCATGCACTGGGATATTTCCAAGCTGTTCCAGAGTGACATTCCCAGAAAAACAGAAGTTTCCTCAGCATTCCTGGGTGCAACTCAATGACTGATGGACATCCAGCGGCACAGAACAAAGTCCCAGTATTCACAAGGCTTCCACAAACCACAACACCTAAGGGCCAAAAGTGACCTCACTGATGTCATTGCAAATCTCCATGGCTGTGATTGTTTTTTCAGTCCTCCCTGACACACATCTGAGAGTGAAATCCTGCCAAATACCAACCCATGAACACTGCCGCCAAGATCAGATGGATACAGACTCAACAACAGGACAGGAATTGCAGGACATCACAAAGGAAAATACTCCCCACCTCATGACATCATGCCAGGTGGGGTGAGGCAAGAGCTGCTGCCTCAAAAATGCCCCAAGGCCATGGGACAAGGCTGTCCCACTCATCCAGGAACAGAATAAAAGCCAGCCCAGAGCCTCTCTCCCTCACACACTTCTCCTCACGCCTTCTCCTACTGCAGACAACAAGGTGAGCCTCAATCCCCTGACACTTCTGCTCCTGCACCCCTGGCCTCTCTCTTCCAGCACGCTCAGCCCCAACCTCAGCAGCCCTCACACCTCTCTACAGCCCCACAACAGCCTCCACACTCCCTCACCCTGCTGCCTGACTGTTCCTCATAGCTCCATGCCTCTACCCTGCCTTTCTTCCAGGCACCCTCCACACCACACCCATGGCCTGCAACAGCCTCTGCCGTCCCTGTGGACCCACCCCGCTGGCCAACAGCTGCAACGAGCCCTGTGCCCTGCAATGCCAGGATTCCCGCGTCATCATCGACCCTTCCCCTGTGCTGGTCACCCTGCCAGGACCCATCATGACCTCCTTCCCCCAGAACACTGCCGTCGGATCCACCTCCTCCGCTGCTCTGGGCACTGAGCTCAATGCCCAGGGACAGCCCATCTCTGGCGGATTTGGCTTCGGCCTTGGCTACGGCCTGGGAGGCCTGGGCTGCTATGGCAGAAGGGGCTATGGCAACATCTGCTAAGGGCCCTCAGCACCACCCCTGACACCCAACACCCACTCAGGCATGGAGGAGTCCTCTCTGTACCAAGGCTCTCAAATGGGCTCAGTGATTCCAGTTCCTGTAATGCCTTAAGGAATCACCTGCCTTCAGGTCACCAAGCAAGCCTGTAGCCAAGGGGCCAGCCTGGGCTACCTGCAAGCATGGCCCATCTGCCTCCTGGTCTTCTCCTGCTCCCTGCTCTGCATTGTCCCTTCACCTCTGTCCCATGACTTCTGCTACAATCCACTTCTCCCAAGCCAGAGACCATCGGGCACCTCTGGTGTCCTGCTCCCAATGCAGGGCAGTGGGGCCTTGATGCTGTGGCCAAATGTCCAAGCAAAGCTGCTTTGCTGATGGTCACCCTGGTCACAACCGAGCCCAGCTCCATTGTACTCGCTACTTCTGAGTTTTTACTCTTTGTCCTCAATAAAGTTTTGTTGCATCATAACCTCACATGGCTCTTTCTTTTTTCTCCCAGAACTCCTCCAGTCTCACTCAGTGCTAAGGCAAGTTTGTGCAGGGAATTGGCGTGGATGAAAAAGTGCACCAAGGCCTGTCTTAGGAAATATTGCTCCAGTTTCACTAGCCGCAGCACACTTTGGTCTTCCATTGCACCACACAAATCCCTCACTTGCGTGAGATCAGGCCTGGATGATCTAGCGCAGGTCTTTGCCTGACTCAAATCTCTGACACAAACCCCTTGTGGTCTCTGTTCACTTTTAATTCCAGCGCCTCATCATCTCCAAGGCTCATCTACAGATCTGTTTCAGCAGGTCCTTTTCTTCCTTCTCATGGCTGGATGGACCTTCCTGGCAAATCATGAGCTGAGGATTCCTTGCCTTTCCCCACATCCACAGTATCATGTCCTTCTCCTGAGGTCGTGTCAATCTGACCTTGGTGGTAACTTTTAAGTGCAAGTTTTAGAAAACATATTCTGGTTTTTATGGCTCATTTCAGGGTTGGCCCAAGATGTAATCAAAGCTTTGGAGAAGTAGGGTGTAAGTTGGTCACCCCATGGTATTTCTGTTGTTTGTGTATGTGTGGGGAGGAGTTGCCCCCACTCTCTGGCAGCCCTGTCAGGCTGATCTGCATTTTGCAGCTGTACTAAGTAGGAGGTGTTACACCTTCAATCACATCCCCTCCCTCCATGCTTTTCTCCCAGCTGGCAATTGCTGACATTGAACCACCTTTTTCCTGTGCTTTGTGTGTATCTCGGTGCCCCTCTTGTTTGTACAGTTTTGATATCCAGGGTCTTTTGGGTCATTCCTTGGGCTAAGGACTGAGGTCACTGTGGGAATTCAGGACATCCCTCTGGCTCTCCTGGATTGCCAGGACCCCTGCCAAGGGGCTCAGAGTCCTGGCACAGAGCCCAAGACACCTGTGACGGATAATGACCCATGGAAAAAGTTACCAACCTTATATGAAGATCTTCAAGCCACAAAAGTCTAAGTAGAATAATTAGTTAGGTGAAAAATGGATTTTTTGGAGTTTTTAAAATAAGGGTTCAGGGGACAAGATGGAGGAATCTGGGTGTGTCCAGCCTTTCTTCTTCTTGGCCTCCATCTTCTGCTGTGATGTTGGCAATTTTAGATTAGTTTAGAGTAGAAGCTCACTGTCTAACATAGGTGATAAGTATTGGAAAGTTATGGTAAAAAATGTACACGTAATTTTTTGTATAAAAAGATAACACCTCCCCGGACGGTGGCCAGTGCGTCTGTCTGTCCTGCTGAGCAGACCTTGGCAGGCCAGGAGAAAGAATTTTATAGATAAGAAACAATAAACAGCCTTGAGACCAATAACTGAAGGGTTTTGACTCCTTCTTCAACAGCAGGGCTAGGAAAAGAGACTTTCTAACACATCTCAGGATCACTCTGACTTGCAAAAGCCCCAAGAGGTCACTTCTCTGGGCAATGTCTGGTTGTCAGAGAAAGGATTGAATACTTGCCCTGGGTTATTGGAGGGAAGCATTGCATAATCCTTGACAATACCCCAGGCACATCCAGATTGTGTCAATGGTGGCCTGAGAAGGCTCTGAAGGGCTGGGTCCAGAGGCTTGTGGTCAGTGTCCCAAATCCAGATGGCAGCAAATCCACGGTGCTGTAGCCCGGGAGTTGGATCTTTTTGGTCAACACTGAAAACCTGAGTGGTCCTGGGCATCTGCCAAGGGCTCTTTGTTGGTTGGAGTCATCCCAGGTAGGAAGTAAAGTCTCGGAGTCACTTGGAACAATGGTTTTCTTCTCTTGTGGTTGTGGTTGAGAAGAAATGGATCACGGGGTGTCCCTGGGTGGGAAAAGGAACCCCAAGGTTCAAGGGAAGAAGTGGAAAAGGTGTTGTAATGAGGCAGGGGGAGGTGACTCTTGCTGTCTCCTGAAAGCTGGTGGCATCCCATGTGAGATGTTATCAGCAGTCCTGGGCTCTCCAGTGGGAAAATGAAATACATTTAATGAACCTAAATCGTTTCAGGGCCAGCAATCTCTAAAGGGGCAGGGGGAAATTTCCTGGAGCAGAGGCTGAGAGAGCTGAGACTCCCAGGGGACAAGGATCGACAGGATGTGCCATCAGTGTGTGCAAATCCCTGATGGTGGGGGATGAAGATATAGGGGAGCCTGGCTGTTCTCAGCAGTGCACACATGCAGGGCAAGAGAGCAAGGGCACAGGTGAAAAAAAAATGGAATTCCATGAGCAAAGATGCCAAGAATCTTTCATTATGAGAATGATCAGAGATTGGAAGAGGCGGTGGACTTGCGGTCTTGGGAGATCCGAATCAGACCTGTCCATGGTTGTGGAAATGTTCTCCCATTGGTCTTGCTTGAGCAGGGCGGTTGTACCACTTGTACTCCAGAGCTCCTGCCCAAGGGGTTGATGTTTTTTCTCTCTTGGCTGGTGGGCCTCATGGTCATGCCCAGGAAGAGTTTGTCAAGTGTGCATGGGCATGTAGAAACTTTTCCATTCTTGTGCCAAGGAGAGAATTGGTGTGTCAAAGACTTTGGTGTAGCAGCTGCAGGACATGTGGCATCTTCTGTAAGATGTCCCTTCCTGTGCTTCCTTTGCCTATTAGTTATAACTAATTTGTTATTAATTGTTTTAAGATAGATGTAAGCAGAAGTGTTGTTGCTCTGTTCAACATACTCCCAGTGGCTTGTCCAGCTGTAGAATGTGGTGGGTGAGGATTTGAGACCATTGTAACACAAAAAAAATAAGGAGGCATGCCAGGTTTAAAGTAGGAAAATTTTATTGATGTGAAAGAATGAAGAATGAAGAGACAGGAAAGAGAAGTGGAAATAATCTGTTGTGAGGTGAGAACACCATGACCATCAGCCAAGGTGCGTTGCTTGCAGGAGCTGTTGCCAGAGGCCGGAGCTGGTGGTGTCAGGGGTGGTGCTGAGGGCCCTTAGCAGATGTTTCCATAGCCCCTCCTGCCATAGCAGCCCAGGCCTCCCAGTCCATAGCCAAAGCCACGGCCGTAGCCAAAGCCACCAAAGCCACCAAATCCCCCAGAGATGGGCTGTCCCTGCACACTGAGCTCAGTGCCCAGAGCAGCGGAGGAGGTGGATCCGACGGCGGTGTTCTGGGGGAAGGAGGTCATGATGGGTCCTGGCAGGGTGACCAGCACAGGGGAAGGGTCGATGATGACGCGGGAATCCTGGCATTGCAGGGCACAGGGCTCGTTGCAGCTGTTGGCCAGCGGGGTGGGTCCGCAGGGAGTGCAGCGGTTGTAGCAGGCCATGGGTGTGGTGTGGAGGGTGCCTGGAAGAGAGAGAGGGATGAGGCAGGGCAGGGGTGTGGGGGTGTAAGGGGTGATGGGGTTTGGGGTCTGTTGTAGGGCTGTGGGGAGGCGTGAGGGCTGCTGAGATTGGGGAGTTCTGAAAGAGAGAGGCAAGGGTGGCAGAGGCAAGACGGTCAGGGGCATGAGGCTCACCTGGTTTTCAGCAGGAGGAGAAGGCTTGAGGAGAAGTGTGTGAGGGAGAGAGGCTCTGGGCTGGCTTTTATGCTGGTTCTGGAGGGGCGGGACAACCTTGTCCCATGGCCTTGGGGTATTTTTGTGGCAGCAGCTCTTGGCTGTCCCAGCCTGGTGAGTCATGAGGTGAGGAGTGTTTTCCTTTATGCAATTCTGCAATTCCATGTCCTGCTCTTGAGTCTGTGTCCATCTGACCTTGGCGGCAGCTTTAGGGTTAGTGTTGGTATTTGGGTCAATCTGATTCTTCCAGGTGTCTAAGGAGGGCTGAATAAACAAGCAGAGCCCTGAAGATTTGCAATGTCATCAGTGAGGTCATTTTGTGGCACTCGTGTCCTGTGGTTTGTGGGTGCCTTGTGAAGACTGGGACTCTGTTCTGTGCCACTGGATGTCCATCAGTCATTGTGCTGCACCCAGGAATGCTGAGGGAGCTGCTGATGTCCTGGGAAGTTCACTCTGCAATAACTCGGCAGGATTCCAGTGCATTTGAGAGCTTCCTAATGAATGAAAGAGAGCTCCTGGCCTTTTGTCTTGAATGGGATCAAGGGAGAGGATCTGGCAAAGCCGAAGCTGTTCAGGCTGAACTTGTTCCATTTGGATTTCTGCAATCCACACAACAGCATACACTGTCATCTAGAGCATATTCCTTGACCTCATTCATGAATCCAATAAACAAACAACAACCCCGTGTTTGCCCAGGCTGGGCTGTGATGTCAATTCTCTTATTCTGCATTCAAGCCACAAGGTTTCATAATTTAAAACCTCCAAGTCTTAATATTTTTTTCCTGTTTGTAACAGCTAATTGTTACTAATGGATGGTCAGTGAGCTCTTCCTCCCTCCTATGTCATGGTGCTGGTGTTCCTAGGTGGAATTCTGTGATTCCAAGACATTTTCTCGAGGCCTGACTTTGATAGCAATATTTAAATGCAAGTATTAGAGGTTAAATGCTGGTGTTGATGGCCTTGTCAGGGCAAGGTGAAGACGTGACCAAAGCCGCCTCATGAGTGAGGTTGCCCCAGGGCTCTCATGCTCTGTGGTTTGGGGGTGCATTGTGAAGATGGGCCCCAAACCATCACAGCTCTGTCAGGCTGGTCTGGGCTTTGCAGGAGCGCTGCTTGTGAGGGTCTGTTCCTTTCATCCCATTGTTTCCATCCCCACCATGTTGCCCTCTCTCCAGGTGTTGTATACCAGACCATCCCAGCTGTGGATGGGGAAGCAATCCTGTTGTTTAGGGAGGATCCCATTCTGCCCTAAGTCTTCTTTTGGTCCATCCATAGTGCTTGTCTCATCTGGGCTCAGCAAGGTCACCCTGTGGTGTCACAGCGCTGGGCTCTACCTGACACATGGAAAGGGAAAATGGTGAAGGGTAAGGAGAGCAAGACATGAGGAGGACAATTCCTCAACCATTGATTAATCAACCCTTTGGCCAACTATCCATTGCTGCAAAAAATTCCACCAGTTCCCAAGACAGGATTAGGAAAATAAATAAAAGCAAATTGAGGACAGTGTGCATCCTTCCACACACCACTTCAGGAACTACACAGTAGAACAAGAACTTGGATGTGGTTGACCCAGAGCAACTCAGGGAGACCAAGACTGATGGAACTGGAGCAGCCTTAAAATGAGATGAAACTAGGGACCTGGAATTTCAGGCAGGAGACAAAATGCAAATGGGAGATGTTGTCAGTAGGCCATGGCAAAACCTAGTTAAATCCCCAGTTCTCCAAAGCTTTTGTTGAGTCCTCTGCATGTCCTGACACTTGCTATCAACAAGATATTGGTTGTTAATTCTCTCAACTAAGGTTATGCCAAGGTCAGATGGACACAGCCCCAAGGGAAAGAACACAGAATTGCAGAGTTGCAGGAAAGACACTCCCCAACTCATGACTCACCAGGCAGGGCCAGCCAAGAGCTGCTGCCTGCAAAATGCCCCAAGGCCATGGGACAAAGCTGTCCCGCCCCTCCAGAACCAGCATAAAAGCCAGCCCAGAGCCTCTCTCCCTTACACACTTCTCCTCAAGCCTTCTCCTGTGCAGACTACAAGGTGAGTCTCAAAACTCCTGACCCTCCTGCTCTTGCACCCCTGGCCCTTCTCTTCCAGCACACTCACCCCAACCTCAGCAGCTCTCACACCTCCCCACAGCCCCACAACAGCCTCTACACTCCCTTACTCTCCTGAATCCCTGCCCCTCACATCCCCAGTTCTCCCCCTGCCTCACCCTCCTCTCTTCCAGGCACCCTCCACACCACACCCATGGCCTGCAACAGCCTCTGCCGTCCCTGCGGACCCACCCCGCTGGCCAACAGCTGCAACGAGCCCTGTGCCCTGCAATGCCAGGATTCCCACGTCATCATCAACCCTTCCCCTGTGCTGGTCACCCTGCCAGGACCCATCATGACCTCCTTCCCCCAGAACACCGCCGTCGGATCCACCTCCTCGGCTGCTCTGGGCACTGAGCTCAGTGTGCAGGGACAGCCCATCTCTGGTGGATTTGGTGGCTTTGGTGGCTTTGGTGGCCTTGGCTATGGCCATGGATTTGGCTACAGCCTTGGAGGCCTGGGCTGCTATGGCAGAAGGGGCTATGGCAACATCTGCTAAGGGCCTCAGCACCACCCCTGACACCAACCACCCACTCCCTGGAACTCATCTCAGGCATTGAGGACTCCTCTCTGGGTCATGGGGCCTCCTTTCAAAGGGGCTCAGAACTTTCAGCTCCTGCTCTCAGGGCACCAAGCAAGGCAGAAGCCAGGAACGCAGCCCAGGCTGCCTGCAAACATGGCCCATCTGCCTCCTCCTCTTCTCCTCTCCCTGCTCTTTCTTTTCTGCTCTCCCCTTTGGCTCTGTCCAGTCCCCTCTGCTTCAAACACTTTCTTCTAGGTCAGAGACCGCCGGGCCCCTCTGGTGGGCTGCTCCCACTGTGGGCAGGAAGTCCTTGATGCTCTGGCCAAATGTGCTGCAAGCAAAGCACCTTGGCTGTTGGTCACCCTGATTGTACCTCAGCCCAATTCCCTTCCACTGGCTCTTCCTGCTTTTTCACTGTTTTGTCTAAATAAAATTTTTCTTGCACCACAATTTCAGATGTCTATTTTCCCTATGGATTCATGATAAACTGGATGTAAAACTCTTTCCCTTGTGCTGTGCCACAGGAGAGCAGGAATTCGGAGTCCAACTGTCTTCTGGAAAAGTTTAGGTTGGCTATTAAGGAATCTTCCTTCATGGAGAGGGTTTTCATTGGTGTCACAGACTGCCCAGGGTAACTGTGGAGTCACCATCCATGCAGAGATTGAATATCCCTGGAGATGTGTCACTTGGGGACACAGGTTAATGGTGGCTTTGGTAGGGAAGAGGGAATGGTTAGACTTTGTGTTTAAAATTTAGCTCTTCTGCAACAAAAATATTTTTAAGATGGTATCGTTTAGTGGTGGATTTTGGAGCCCTGCTTTAAGAGCTGTACTCAATGTCAAGAGGCTTTTCCATCAGAACTGACTCCATGGGTGCGGGTGGCAGCTGTGCAAGGGAGCAGAGGCCAAAGGGGAGAGGTGGCACAGGAGGGGTGAGCCAGACCTTTGGGGTCTTGAGCTGTGGCAAGTGCTGAGGGGTGAGGCCAGTTCTATTGGAGGATTTCCCTTGAGGAAATGGTGCTTGGCTGAGCTGTGTGTCTGCCCTGTGCCAGTGATTCAGCCTGGGCATGAGGAGAGAGCTGTGGCTGCTGTTGAACACAACCCTTTTGTGTTGTCAAAGTCTTTTGTTATCAAAGTCTCGGGGAAGACTTTGATATGCCTTGCCCTTCCATGCTCCCAGAGCAACTGAGCAAATCCAGGCTGCCTGAGAGGGCAGTGAGTGGCCTGAGAGTGGCTGTGGGGCCAGAGGCTGGAGATCAGTGGCCTAAAATGCAAATCCAAGCAAGTCTCAAGGGAAGTAGGTTCAGAATTTTATCCATGAGGCCAACCCTGTCCATCCTCCTCCAGAAAGGTCTGGGCAGTGAGACTGTTGTCCCCTCAGCAAGCAGGCAGGTGCTGGAGTGGCTGAGGCACCACTTGGTTGTGCCACCAGTCAGAGGGAACTGGAGACTGAGGGTTAAAGGCATCTCCTGAAGTTCAGGAGAGAAAAATGTGAAGTTCTGCATCTGGGCACGAATGGCAATGGGCCCCAGGTCATGCTGGGGCTGAGAGGCTCAGTAGGAGCTTTTCAGAACAGGACCCTGTGGTGCTAGTGGAGAACAAAGGGACCACAAAATCTGAATCCTTCCCTTTCCTGGAAAAGACATCACCAGAATCCAGGATAGATTTCAGGCAATTCTTGCCCTGAAGTTGGGAGAGGTGGCCTTTCCTCTCTTTAGAGCAGTGGCGGGGTGGTGTGGGCAGTTCTGAGCTGTCCAGGGAAAGAAGCACAAGGGCTTAGTGAAACAAGACCAGATCAGAACGACCAAGCCACTGAAAGGGCAGGAGAATAATTCCTAGAGGGCAGAGAGAGCTGGGACTCCCAGGAGGCAAGGCAGGTAGGGCAGGGACGGCAGGGAACGAAGCTGAGGGAGCCTAGTGTTTTCAACAGTGCACCCAGGAGAAGGAAAGGAGGGAAGAGATGGAATTCCCTGGGGAAAGAAGGCAAGAATTTTTGAGTGAGAGAGTGGTCTCGGAGAGGAAAAGCTGATGGAATCTCTGCTGGGAGAACCAAACTGAGCTGGCCAAGGTCCTGGAAATGCTGTTCTTGCTGGCTTTCATTCAGGAGAGGGAAATGAGGCGCCTGTATTCCAGAGTTCATGCCCAAGTGGATGATGTGGTTCCTCCTGTTTGCTGGGTGGGTGCAAGAGTCCTGATGGGGAAGAGAGTATTTCATGTGTGTGCTGGCACAGAGAGATTGTACCAGAGCCATGAGCAGGAGAGCATGGATGTGTCAAAACCTTTGGGACAGTGGGTCCTAGGCTTGTGTCACGTTCTGGAAGGTTTGTCCTTGTCCTCTCCTTCCAGTGTCTGTCTTGGTTATTGCTGGTGGTGACATCGTACCTAAGAGAGGTGTTCTGCTTCTTTTCCATCCATGCCAACGGCCTGTCTGGCATTATATTTGGTGAGGGTATGAAGCCATTGGAATTCAAAAAGATGAGGAGCCATCTCAGACTTTGATGCAGGAAAACTTTATTGAGGGAAAGAGATGAAGACAGGAGAAAGAACTAGAAGGAATCTAGTGTGAGATGCAAGTAGGGCAACGATCAGCTGAGGTGATTTGCTTGCAGAAGCTGTTGCCAGAGCCCCGGGCACATTGTGGATGTCAGGGGTGGTGCTGAGGTCCCTTAGCAGTTGTAGCCATAGCCCCTTCTGCCATAGCAGCCCAGGCCATAGCCATAGCCCTGCCCATAGCCGAATCCACAGCCATAGCCAAATCCACGGCCATAGCCAAGACCGTAACCAAAGCCACCAAAGCCACCAGAGATGGGCTGTCCCTGGGCATTGAGCTCAGTGCCCAGAGCAGCGGAGGAGGTGGATCCGACGGCGGTGTTCTGGGGGAAGGAGGTCATGATGGGTCCTGGCAGGGTGATCAGCACAGGGGAAGGGTTGATGATGACGTGGGAATCCTGGCATTGCAGGGCACAGGGCTCGTTGCAGCTGTTGGCCAGCGGGGTGGGTCCGCAGGGACTGCAGCGGTTGTGGCAGGCCATGGGTGTGGTGTGGAGGGTGCCTGGAAGAGAAGAGGGTGAGGCAGGGCAGGGGTGTGGGGATGTGAGGGGTGATGATGCAGGAGGTTGAGGGAGTGTGGAGGCTGCTGTGGGGCTGTGCAGAGGTGTGAGGACGGCTGAGGCTGGGGCTGAGGGCGCCACCAGAGAGGGGCCTGGGGTGCAGGACCAGAAGCGTCAGGGTTTTGAGACTCACCTGGTTGTTGGCAGGAGCAGGAGGTGTGAGGAGAAGTGTGTGAGGGAGAGAGGCTCTGGGCCGGCTTTTATGCTGGTCCTGGAGGGGCAGGACAGCCTTGTCCCATGGCCTTGGGGCATTTTTTAGGCATCAGGTCTTGGCTGGCCCAGTCTGGTGAGTCATGAGTTGGGGAGTGTTTTCCTTCATGCTATTCTGCAATTCCATGTCCTGATCTTGATGCTGTGTCCCTCTGACCTTGGTGGTAGCCCTAATAAATTAATATTTGGGAAGATTTGATTGTTCCATGTGTGTCAGGGAGGGGTGAATGCACAACCCAAGACCTAAAGATCTACAATGTCATCAGTGATGTAATTTTGTGACGTTTTGTGCTGTGGTTTGCAGGTGCCTTGTGAAGACTGGGACTCTGTTCCATGGCACTGGATGTCCATCAGTCATTGTGTTGCACCCAGCAATGCTGAGGGAACTGCTGATGTCCTGGAGCGGTCACTCTGCAATGGTTTGGCAAGATCCCAATGCCTGCAAGCCTTTCAGGATGGATGAAAGAGAACTCATGGCCTTTTGTCTTGAATGGGGTCAAGAGAGTGGACATTTAAACTGAAAGGCTGTTCAGGCTGCTGAACATATTCCAGTATTATGATTCATTTGGATTTCCCTAATTCACAAGACAATGTCTTCTGCCATTTAAACTGTATTCCTTGACCTTGTTATGAAATTCACTAAGGAAACAACAAACTGGGCTTGATCCCTTTTTTCCCACGCCATTTGTGACATCAATTACCTTATTCCACATTCAGGCCACAAGTTTCATAGCTCATGACCTGTAATTGTTAACATTGTGTTCCTGTAAGCAAATAATTACTAATGAACAATCAGTGAGCTCCTCTGTCCTTCCCTGACAAGGTGAGTGCGTGTCTTTGTGGAATTGTGCAATTCCATATCCTGCTCCTGAGGCCCTGTCCACCTGTGGCAGCAACTTTTAATTACAAATACTAAGAGGTCAAATTTTTCTGTTGGTGATTCATGTCAAGGAGGGCTGAAGACGTGACCCAAGCTTTGGAGAGGTGGGATGTCATCACTGTGGTCACCCCACTGACCTTTTGTGTTCAGCTTTGTGGGTCCCTCCTGAAAAATTACCCCAAATTTTTCACAGTTCTGATAGACTGAACTGGGATTGGCAGCTCTCCCAAGGAGGAGGTGTTGCACCTTCCATTGCCTTCCATCCCTTAAGTTGGCAGAGGCTGACCTCAGACCTCACCTTTCAATTTGGACATGCTCAGTGGGTGCTTGGGGGACAGTCTAGCCTCAGAGGTTTTGATATTTTTGGTCGTCCCTTGAGCTGAGTGCCAAAGGCTGAGGCCACTTGTGATTGTTGGTAGGAGGATTTGGAGGTTGACCAGGGTTGTCAGAGACAAGCATTGCATGATCCTCAACAGCAGAGGCAAGTCCCAGTGGTCTCAGTGCCCAGGTTAGTGGTCTAAGAAAAGTGTGAAAGTCTGAGGCCAGTGGCTTGTGGTCATTGTCCCAAAGTCCAGATGGCAGCATGTCCCCAGTGCTGAACCCTGGGCCAACACCGAAAACTTAATTAGTTCTGGACATCAGGGCTTCAGCAAGGCATTGTGTGCAATTCTTTTCTCTCCAGTGTGAAAATGAAGTCAAATTATGAATTATTGAATAGTGACCGGTTCAGAACCACTGAGATTCCACAGGGGTTGGTGGATCATTCCAGGATGAGAAACTGGGAGAGCTGGTACTCCCAGGGGATGAGGGTGGACTGGGGGGTGTCATCAATGTGCACAAATCACTGATGGCAGAGAATGAAGGTGAGGGAACCTGACTGTTCCCAGTAGTGCACACATGCAGGACAAGAGGGCAAGGGCAAAGGGAAAACAGATGGAATTCCCTGTACAAAGAAAGCAAGAATTTCTCATTTTGAGGATGGTCACAGAGCGGAAATGGTGTTGGACTGCTGGCCCCGGGAGATCCACTAGTGAACTGTCCATGGTGCTGGGAATCCTGCTGATGTTGGTCTTGCTGAAACAGGGAAATTGAAGCTCTTGCATTCCAGATTTCCTGCCCAAGTGGAGGATTTTGGGTCTCCTATTGCTGGAAGGGTTCAAGAGTACTGCTGGGGAAGAGAGTTTGTCAGGTGTGTGCTGACACAGAGTGACTTGACCAGAGGTGTAGCCAGGAGAACATGGATGTGTTCAAGGCATTGGTCTATCAGGTGACGGGTTTTTGTCATGATCTGGAAGATGTCCCGTCCTGTGCTTCCTATGCCAGATGTTTTTATTAGTTGTTTTGATGTAGTTGCGAGGGAAGGTGTTATTGCACATAGCTCAAAGGCCTGTTGAGGCATAGAATGTACTTGGTCAGGATGTGGCACCACTGGAATTACAGAAGAACATGAGGCGTATCAGGCTTTGATGCAATAAGACTTTATTAAGGCACAAGAATGAAGAGACGGGAGAAAGGAGAAGACGGGATCCGGTGTGAGTTGCAAGTAGGACAAACACCAGCTGAGGTGCTTTGCTTGCAGGAGCTGTTGCCAGAGGCCAGAGCTGGTGGTGTCAGGGGTGGTGCCAAGGTCCCTTAGTAGTTGTAGCCATAGCCCCTTCTGCCATAGCAGCCAAGGCCGTAGCCATAGCCCTGCCCATAGCCGAATCCACAGCCATAGCCAAATCCACGGCCATAGCCAAGGCCGTAGCCAAATCCATGGCCATAGCCAAGGCCATAGCCAAATCCACCAAAGCCACCAAAGCCACCAGAGATGGGCTGTCCCTGCACACTGAGCTCAGTGCCCACGGCAGCCGAGGAGGTGGATCCGACAGCGGTGTTCTGGGGGAAGGAGCTCATGATGGGTCCTGGCAGGGTGACCCGCACAGGGGAAGGGTCGATGATGATGCGGGAATCCTGGCATTGCAGGGCACAGGGCTCGTTGCAGCTGTTGGCCAGCGGGGTGGGTCCACAGGGACTGCAGCGGTTGTAGCAGGCCATGGGTGTGATGTGGAGAGTGCCTGGAAGAGAGGGGGATGAGGCAGGGTCATGGAGATTTGGGGGTTGTGATGGGTGATATGGGAGGGTGAGAGAGTGTGGAGGCTGTTGTGTGTCTGTGGGGAGGCATGAGGGCTGCTGAGGCTGGGGCTGAGTGCATTGGAAGAGAGGGCGCAAGGGGGCTGGAGCAGGAGGGTCAGGGTTTTGAGACTCACCTTGCTGTCTGGAGTGGCGAAGGAGAAGGTGTCAGGAGAAGTGTGTGAGTGAGAGAGACCCTGGGCCGGCTTTTATGCAGGTCCTGGAGGCCGGGACAGCCTTGTCCCATGGCCTTGGGGCATTTTTGAGGCCGCTGCTCTTGGCTGGGCCAGCCTGCTGAGTCATGTGGTGGGGAGTGTTTTCCCTCATGCAATTCTGCAATTCTGGGTTCTTCCCTTGAGGCTGTGTCCATCTGACCTTGGCAGAACATCTTAATTGTGAGCATTGATGACCATCACCTCATTCTTTATGGTGTGTGTTAGGACATGTAAAATACTCAGTCAAATCTTAGGGTAATTGGGGTGTTGTCAGTACGGTCATTCCATGACATATTGATGACATTCGCAATTTGCATTCTTGTCTCCTGCCTGAAAGAACTCCCAATTTTATCACCTTGTCCTCATTTGGAGGAGACCCCTGTCCTGTCATTGTCATGGTGTCCCTGCAGCACTCTCAGTCAACCATGTCCATGTCATTGTTCCACCAGGGATCCCTACCAGTGTTGGGGACCAGGACAGTCCATTCCTTCAACTTTCCAAAGCTCAGGCACATGGGTTCCAAGAGCGGATTAATCAAAGGATGTGGAACTGTGCTTCTCATGTGTCCTGTTCTCCTTGTCCTTCAGCATTTTTCCTTTCCACCGTCCCAGATGAGATGAGCGCTATGGATCAACCAACTCAAGACTATGGGGTGTGGGAACTCAGCACATCCCTCCGGATTTCCAGAGTTGCCAAAGACCCCGTCAGGGGGCTCCGAGACCCCTAGCATTCTGCCCAAAACACCTGGTGGCTTGATTTTGATCCTTCCAATGATTGCCAGCTTGGCATGGAGATGTGAAAGCCACACAGGTTTGAATGGTGTAAAAACAAGGTGTTCACAGTGTGAAAATGTAGGTTTTAAGATTTTGAGAATATAGGAGTTATGGAGACAAGATAGAAGAATCAAGGCATGTCTAGTCCTTCTTCTTTCTTCTTTTTGTTCTCCATTTTCTGCTGTGATGTAAGAACTTGGAGATTAGTTCAGAATAGAAGTGCACTGTCTAACATAGCTGATAAGTATTGGGAATTAAAAGTAAATATGATATACGTAGTTTGTAGTATAAAAAGACGACACTGCCTCAAGGGCAGGCAGAGTGCCTGTATCTGCCTTGCTGAGCAGATCTCGGCTGGGCAAAAAGAAAATTTTGTAGATAAGAAATAATAAACAACCTGAAGACCGAAAAAAGCGAAGAGTCCAGACTCATTCTTCAAAAGCGCGGGCTGCCTCAAAACCATCCCACACATTTCGAGACAGAGACAGACAGCCGACCCGAGAATGGGGAGCATGGGAGGCCACCCTAAATCACAGGGATTGATTTCCCACCTCCAGCAGGAAACACTGGGAATGTTGGCAACATGGTGGGAATGGAGAGAACATCACGGAAAGGGCAGTTCCTCACAAGCAGAGCTCCTGCAAAGCCAGACAGTCCTGACAGAGCTGTGATGACTTGGGGCCCCATGATACAATGACTGGCAGTGTTTAAGGGTCCCCAGGATGAGGAAAGAGATGAGAATTTTGACTCCATGTTTCAGAAGGCTGATTTATTATTTTATGATATATACTACATTAAAAGGAAGTTATATATTAGACAACACTAAAGAAAAAGAGAAAGAAGACCTCAGAAAGCTAGAAAGGAATGAATAATGAAATCTTGTGACTGACCAGAGTCCCGACACAGCTGGACCTGTGATTGGCCATTAATTAAAAACATGTCACATGCTGGGCAAACAATTCTCCAAATCACATTCCAAAGTAGAAAAACATGGAGAAGCTGAAGGTTCCCAGCTTCTCAGGAGAAAAGATCTGAGCAAAAGGATTTTTCAGAAAATATGTCTGTGACAACAATGCACCCAAAAACCAAGACACACCACTGCCATGGGGTGACCTCACTGATGACACCTTGTCTGTCCAAGGCTTTGGACACGTCTCCAGCCCACCATGACATCAACACCTGCCTTAAACCTCTAAGGCACTTAAAATCTGCCGCCAAGGTCAGGTGGACATGGCTTCAAAAGAAGGACATGGAGCTGCAGAATTCCACAAAGGAATGCCCGCACCATGACATAGGAGGGAAGACGACTGTGCTGACCAACCACCAGTAATTACTGGGTTGTGCTAGCAGGAACAGATTATTAAGATTAAAAGGATATGAGATATGAAAAGTGATGGGATGAATGCGGATTAAAGGCAAGAACATCACAGGCCAGCCTGGGAAAAAAAGGATTAGGCTGAGTTGTTTAATGGATTTCTTAATGAGGTCAAGGAATATGCTTTAAATAACAGAGTACAATGTCAAGTGAAGATGAGAAGTCCAAACGGACCATGACACCAGAACAAGTTCAACCAGACCAGCCTCTACTTTTCCAGATGTTTTCTCTTGATTCAGTTCAAGACACAAGGCCATGAGATCTCTTTAATCTGTAGGAACACTCATAATTCATGATAATATTTCCATGTTATTGCAGAGTGTCCTCCCCAGGACGTCAGCAGCTCCCTCAGCATTCCTGGGAGAAGCACAGTGACTGATGGACATCCAGTGGCACAGAAAAGAGTCCCAGTCTTCACAAGCACCAAAAAACCACAACACATGAGTGCCACAAAATGACATCACTGATGATATCTCAACTCTGCAGGCTCTGGTTGTTTATTCAGCCCTTCCTGACACACACGGAACAATCAAATCCACCCAAATACAATGTCTCACTTCAAAGAGGCCGTCAAGGTCACAGGCTCACAAGGACACAGACTCAAGAACCAATCATGACACTGCTAAATTCTATGAATGAAAATACAACTCATGACTCATCAGGCTGGGCCAGTCAAGAGCGGCAGCCAAAAAAATGCCCCAGGGCCATGGGACAAGGCTGTCCCACCCCTCCAGGATCAGCATAAGAGCAAGCCCAGAGCCTCTCTCCCTCACACACTTCTCCTCACACCTTCTCCTCCTGCTCCTGCTGACAACCAGGTGAGACTCAAGACCCTGACCCTCCTGCTCCTCCCTCCCTTGGCCTCTCTCTTCCAGCACACTCAGCCCCAGCGTCAGCAGCCCTCACACCTCCCCACAGACACACAACAGCCTCCACACTCCCGCACCCGTCTTGCACCCCCAAACCTCTATGACCCTGCTTTGTCCCTCTCTCTTCCAGGCACCCTCCACACCACACCCATGGCCTGCTACAACCGCTGCAGTCCCTGCGGACCCACCCCGCTGGCCAACAGCTGCAACGAGCCCTGTGCCCTGCAATGCCAGGATTCCCGCGTCATCATCGACCCTTCCCCTGTGCTGGTCACCCTGCCAGGACCCATCATGACCTCCTTCCCCCAGAACACCGCCGTCGGATCCACCTCCTCCGCTGCCGTGGGCACTGAGCTCAGTGTGCAGGGACAGCCCATCTCTGGCGGATTTGGTGGCTTTGGTGGCTTTGGCTATGGCCTTGGCTATGGCCGTGGGTTTGGCTATGGGCTGGGCTATGGCCGTGGGTATGGCTATGGCCTGGGAGGCCTGGGCTGCTATGGCAGAAGGGGCTATGGCTACAACTGCTAAGTTCTCTCAGCACCACTCCTGACACCAACCACCCACTCCTTGAAACACACCCCAGGTGTTGCAGACGCCTTGCTGGGCCAAAGCTGTCAACTGGCTCAGCACTTCCAGCTTTTGCTCTCAGGGCACCAAGCAAGGCAGCAGCCAAGTCCCAGCCCAAGCTGCCTGCAAACGTGGCCCATCTGCCTCCTGCTCTTCTCTCACTCCCTCTCAGCTCTGTCCAGCTCCCTCTGCTGCAAATCCCTTCTCCCAAGCCAGAGACCATTGGGAATCTTCACCATCAGATTGCTTCTACTCTGGAGCAGGAAGGCCTCGATGCTCTGACCGAACCACCAGCAATCAAAGGAGTTCAGCTGATGGTCGCCCTACTTGCACCTCAGACCAGCTCCCTTCCTCTTGCCATTCATGATCTCTCGCTCTTCTTTTGCCTTAATAAAATTCTTTTGCATTGCAGCATTGTTATGTCTCCTTTTCCTTCATGGGCACACACTGGCACAGTTTGCTGTTCCCTTGGATACCACAAACCCTTCACTTGCGTAATCCTATGCCTGGATACACTAAGGCAGATCTATCCCTGCCTCTGACACAAGCTTCTCCTGGGCCACGTTTTCACATGGCTACACAGCTGTTGGTCCACTCCCTTGCTATATCTTTAGCTCTGATACAGATCCACGATACTCTGTAGCCATGATATTTTCTGAAAAAACCTTTCCTTAGGATTTTTTCTCCTCAGAATATGGGAGGTCTCAGGAACAAAATGTAAAAAATGGTTATCTGCTGCTGTGGAATGCAACAGGTAGATCTGTGATTGGTCTCATAGAGTTGTTTCTAATTAATGGCCAATCACAATCAGCTGGCTTGGACTCTCTGTTTGAGACACAAGCCTTTGTTACTAATTTCTTCCTTTTGTATTCTTAGCTAGCCTTCTGATGAAATCCTTTCTTCTATTCTTTTAGTATAGTTTTAATATAATATTTATCATAAAATAATAAATCAAGCCTTCTGAAACATGGAGTCAGATCCTTGTCTCTTCCCTCATCCTTGGACCTCTGTGAACACTGTCACAATACTCCAACGGTAAATTTTACCCTTGAGGCTCCAGAGCTGAGCACAGAACTCCAGTCTCAGCAGAGCTGAGCAGAGGGTCAGAATTCCCTCCTCACAAGCTGCCCACACTGTGGCAATGAGCCCATGGCATGGGCAGTTTCTCTTTGTCATGTTCACATGGTCAGGGCATGTCCAATTCTTCATCCACCAACATCCCAAGTCCTTCTCCTCAAGGATCTCAGTATGGATCCAATATCCATTACCAAGATTGCTCCAATTCAGACTTAGGATGCTGCACTTCATCCTGTTCACCTTCATGACAATCACACCACCCCAGCCTGTCAAGAGCTCTCTGGATGCCATCCCTTCCCTCCAGACAATCAACCACACTGCTCACTTTGATGTCATTCCCATTCTTGCTGATGGGACACTCAATTCCCTGCGCCTGACAAAGATGGGAAGTGGTAATGGTCCCAATACGAGCCTCTGTAGGTCACCACTCATCCCTGTTCCCCTCACAGACATGGAGCTGCTGACCACAACTGTGAGTGACACCATCCTGTCCATTTTCCACCCCACAGTTGATGTTCCAGCTGTCAACTCCACATCCCTCCAGGTCAGAGATAAGGATGTTGTTCGCCACAGGAAGAAAGGTTTTGCACAAGTCCACGTACATGATATCAGTTGCTCTTCCATCATTCACCAGTGCTGGAACCCCATCAAACTTTTCAGGAAGAATTTGCCCTTCGTGAAAATGGGAGCAGCAACAGGGTTGGGGTGAGCCAGGCCTTTGGGGCCTGAGATGTGGCAAGAGCCCAGAGCTGAGGCCACTTAACTTGGAGGATTTCCCTTGAGGAAATGGTGCTTGGCTGAGCTCTGTGTCTGCACTGTGCCAGTGACTCAGCCTGGGCATGAGGAGAGAGCTGTGGCTGCTGTTGGACACAACCCTTTTGCGAAGCCTTCAAGACTCCTTCCCATTCTACACTCTGACAGCAGCTGAGCAGGTCCAGGTTCCCTGAGGGTGCAGTGAGTGGCCTGAGAGTGGCTGAGGGGCTGAGGCCAGAGGTGTCTGGTCAGTGGCCAAAAGTGCAAATGGAGATGAATCCCCAGTACTGCAGCCCAGGAGTTGGATCTGTGGGGCCGACTCTGTTCAACATCCTAAACAATGAGCTGGGCAGTGTTGTCCCCTCAGACACGTAGCAATCTCAGAAATGGGTAATAGATAGATAATGAGTTGATTGAGAGAATGCCCAAGGAGGACTTGGGGTGTTGGTGGATGAGGAATTGGACATGCCCTGGCCATGTGCATTCACAGACCAAAACTCCTCCATGTCCTGGGCTCATCATCACAGCATGGGCAGCAGGTGAGGGGAGATTCTGACCCCTCTGCTCTGCTCTTCAGAGGCTGGAGATGTGTATTCAACTCTGGGAACCTGAGGATATGAAAGATACGGGCCTGCTGAAGCAGAGCTGTAGATGACCCTGGAAGATGATGAGGGTCTGGAGCAACTGGTGTCCAGCTAAAGTGAAAACAAGACTCATACATGGTTTCTATTAGAGACAGGGGTAGACCTGCATTAGTGCATGCAGGCCTGGGATCAAGCAAGTAAAGTCTGGAATGCAGCAGAAAGGCAAAGTGTGCCTGTGTGTGTCAGTGAAAGAAAGGAGACATCTGAGGCTGAAATGCAAGAGAACTTTATTGAACTAAAAGAACAGTGGAAGGTTGTGAGCATCCACTGGGAAAGGGAAGGGCAAGTAGGGGGTGCAAGGAGGGTGACCATCAGCCAAGATCCTTGGCTTTCAGTTTTGGCTAGAGCACCAAGGCCCTCCTACCCCACAGTGGTTGCAGCCCAGCGGAGTGCCAGTGCCTGAGGGTCTCTGGCTTGGGAGAAGGGTTTGTCTGGAGGGGACTGGACAGAGCTGAAGGGGTGATGTAGAGCAGGGAGTGGGAGAAGAGCAGGTGGCAGATGGGCCGTGTTTGCATATTACAGCGCCTGAGTGGGTCGCTGGTGGTGAGAGAGAGACGGGAATCTTGTTTCTTGATCAGAAGGCTGGATTTATTGATATATAATATATAATACATTATGACTATACTAAATAGAATATAGAGAGAGGTTTTCAGAGCTGCTAAGCTAAGCTAAGAATAGATAGAAAGAATCCATAACAAAGTTGTGTCCAGGGACTCAGTCCCCTAGCTTGCACTGGTGATTGGTCCTTAATTATAAACATAGAAAATGAGCCAATCGAGGTGAATTCCTATTGCATTCCAGAGCAGCTGATAATAATTGTTTACCTTCCCTTCTGAGGCCTCTGCCTTCCAGAAGACACAGAAATCTGAAAGAAAGGATTTCTGTAGAAAAATGTCTGCGACATCTCACCTTTTTAAATTGTATAAAATAAAAGAAAAATGCTGATGTGGAATGAACAGGAAATTTCTTCACCTGTAAAATACAGAATACTAACAAATCACTAAAACAATCCTACAATCTAAGAAAATGCAAAAACAATGCAAAGAGAATTCAAGTCCATGCAGCTGAGTTTCAGGAACGGTCCAAGAACCGAAGTTGTTTCCCTTGGAATATCTTAGAGTCCTTTTTGGTCCTGAAACAGACTTCTGCAAAAGTCCCATCAATAGTTATCAAAAAACCATTGACAGTATTACAACAATTTCAAACAATTTGAACAACTTTGGAATGTCCTTTTCTGGCCCTTCAATTCAATGCTTCATAGCTGCTGCCCGCTATTTTCAATCTTTTTTATTTAATTTTTTTTTTTTTTTTTTTTTTTTTTTTTTTTTTTTTGATCGAAAAGCAAAAGAGCAGCTGCCGAGCAGAGCAGTGCCAGAGAAGGAAAGGCCTGGGGGCCCTGGCCCATGCTGGACCAGGAACCCCAAAACTGGCTCACAAAGGGGGACCAGGACCGGTAGGAGAAACCAGAATCCCCAAAAACATAAGGAGGCCACGCAGTGGGCCCGGCCCAGGAACTTCCTGAGCCAAACAGCCCAGGCCAAACCCATGACACAGGCTCTGCATTCCCACAGGCCTGCACCCTGCTGCCAGTACAATGGCAGCACGGGCAGTGAGATGCTTCCTTTCCCCAAAACCACTGAGGCATGCCAGCAGCAGGGAAATAGAAGCCTTCCCCAGCAATCCCATCTGGGGTCTGGAGATGTTTGTTCCCCACAGCCTCACGGCTATGGTCTCCTCCAACTGTGCCCTCTTCCCCTGCACTGCATTGGGTTTGCCTCTCATCCGCCCCATGGCTTCATCATCCACACCCCCTCCGGGCTGGGAACCAAAGGCAGAACTTTCGGCAGAACCCACCTGCCCCTCGCCACTAGGGCATAAGAGGGGCGGCAGAGATGGCAGCCGCCATGGGACAGCAACCGACCAAACACCACCTCCGAAACCGCCGGTGATGTTAAAAACTGGCAGCCGGACTGCCGCAAGAGTCAGCTGGCGGGCAGCCCCCGCTCCACGGAAGGAGAGACCGACACCCTCCGGGGCGGCTGCTGGGGCAGCCGGCCCGGGACGGCCCGAGCTCGGACATGCCGCCGGTGCCATGGCAGCCTCTGACGCCGACACGGAGGACAGAGCCTCCGACAACGGCAAAGCCGCTGGGACGTCCGGTGGAAGCAGCGGGGAGGGGGCCGGAACTGGGGAGGGAACCACGCTGATCGTGGGATCCGCCGCGGGCTGCTCCGAGGGTCCCGCGGGCTCAACGCCGTTTTCAGCCCCATCCTGAACAGGAACTGTCTCGGCTTGAGGAGGCGGGGACGCGCGGGAACACGCTGTTGCTGCGTCCCTTGGCTCTGCAAGCGGCAGCAGGCACGGCACGGGCAACAGTGCAGGCAGGAGAAGCGGCGGAGCGTCGTCGCTGCTTAGCAACAGGTCAATCAGGAGCGCTGTCTCTTCTTCAGTCTCCGACACAGGCGCTAGCAGGGGCGGGGAGGAAACCTCAGAGACCGGTGCCGCCCCCATGGCTGAAGGCGGAGGCTGAGAGGCCGGCGCTGGCTTGAGCGGCCACTCCCATCCCCCCGGAGAGAGAGAAGGGGGGGAAGGAGAAAACTCCATCTGAGCATGCTCCGGAGCAAGAGTAAAAAAAACTTCTTCGAGCCGGGAAGTTTCAGCCCCCCCCCGCCGCGAAGCAGGGGGGGCTGGGAAGCAGAATGTCCTCCCCCACTGCTTCTTCTGGCAGGGCCAGTGGAAACGGAGCCTGGCCATAACAATTAGAAATCCATTGAAAAGACGCTGCTCTGCGTTTCAGAACTGGGAAAAGCTTTATAAATGCTGGGTAGATAGAAGGCAGGACACGTCCCTGGCTCCAGACGAACTGGAAAATGGAGTCCATGCACTCCCAGACAAAAGCATCTAAAGCATACAGGACATCAGTAAAGAACCCAAAAAGTTTTGCCCATCTAAAGAACCCATAGAGATCTGTTTCTGACAAAAAAACCCATCTTCTCTAGACCAGTGTTTCCAGAGGGCAATAAGTTTTTCCTCTGCAGGGGAGAATTGAATCTCTTCTGGCAAGGCATGTGTCTGCCATACGAACAGCCACAGACTACGAAGGGCTGGTTCATCAGGGATAGAAAAGCCCACAGTACCTTTTGAAAGAGTCCAGCTTGCTCTGGCCAGCTCCACAGGTCTGCTGCTCTTTTCCATCATCTTTCCTGATGGTTTTCCAGAAGAAGGTCCTTTTTCGTGGTCAGCCTTGGCTGTGAACTCTGTCCAAATCAGGATCATCAGTTCTTCAGCTCCTGGCTTGAATCCACTTTCTGTGGTCACTTCAAAGCAACTATCAAATGCTACACATACAGGATTTTTACCCAGTGCAGCAATTTTGCTCCTCTGGTCTTATCAAATTAATCTTTGCTCTTACACGAGGGGTCACCAGATATTACAGCGCCTGAGTGGGTCGCTGGTGGTGAGAGAGAGACGGGAATCTTGTTTCTTGATCAGAAGGCTGGATTTATTGATATATAATATATAATACATTATGACTATACTAAATAGAATATAGAGAGAGGTTTTCAGAGCTGCTAAGCTAAGCTAAGAATAGATAGAAAGAATCCATAACAAAGTTGTGTCCAGGGACTCAGTCCCCTAGATTGCACTGGTGATTGGTCCTTAATTATAAACATAGAAAATGAGCCAATCAAGGTGAATTCCTATTGCATTCCAGAGCAGCTGATAATAATTGTTTACCTTCCCTTCTGAGGCCTCTGCCTTCCAGAAGACACAGAAATCTGAAAGAAAGGATTTCTGTAGAAAAATGTCTGCGACATTTGCAGGCAGCCCGGGCTGGGCCCTTGGCTGGTGTCTTGCTTGGTGCCCTGAGAGCAGGAGCTAGAAGTTTTGAGCCAGCTGACAGCCTTTGCCTAGAGATGCATTTCAGTGCCTGGGGAGTGTTCCAGGGACTGGTTGGTTGGTGTCAGGGGTGGTGCTGAGGTCCCTTAGCAGTTGTAGCCATAGCCCCTTCTGCCATAGCAGCCCAGGCCTCCCAGGCCATAGCCATACCCACAGCCATAGCCCAGCCCATAGCCAAATCCATGGCCATAGCCAAGGCCATAGCCTAAGCCACCAAAGCCACCAAATCCGCCAGAGATGGGCTGTCCCTGCACACTGAGCTCAGTGCCCAGAGCAGCCGAGGAGGTGGATCCGACGGCGGTGTTCTGGGGGAAGGAGGTCATGATGGGTCCTGGCAGGGTGACCAGCACAGGGGAAGGGTTGATGATGACGTGGGAATCCTGGCATTGCAGGGCACAGGGCTCGTTGCAGCTGTTGGCCAGCGGGGTGGGTCCGCAGGGACTGCAGCGGTTGTAGCAGGCCATGGGTGTGGTGTGGAGGGTGCCTGGAAGAGAGGGGGATAAAGCAGGGCAGAGATGTGGGGGATGTGAGGGGTAGTGATGGAGTGTGGAGGCTGTTGTGGGGCTGTGGGGAGGCGTTAGGGCTGTTGAGGATGGGAATGAGTGTGCTGGAAGAGAAGGGCAGGGGTGGAGGTGCAGGAGGGTCAGGGGCTTGATACTCACCTGGTAGTCTGCAGGAGCAGGAGGAGAAGGCGTCAGGAGGAGTTTGTGAGGGAGAGAGGTTCTGGGCTGGCTTTTATGCTGGTTCTGGATGTGTGGGACAGCCTTGTCCCATGGCCTTGGGGCATTTTTGAGGCAACAGCTCTCGGCTGGCCCAGCCTGGTGTGTCATGAGGTGGGGAGTGTTTTCCATCACACAATTCTGCAGTGTCATATCCTGCCCTTGAGTCTGTGTCCATCTGACCTTGGAGGCAGCTTTAGAGTGAGAGCTGATCTTTGGGTAGATTTGATTGTTAGATACATGTCTGTGAAGGCTGAATAAACAAGCAGAGACCAGCAGAGGTGCAATACTGTCAGTGGGCCTTGTGTGTTGTGGTTTGTGGGTGCCTTGTGAATACTGGGATTCTTTTCTGTGCCACTGAATGTCCATCAGTCATTGTGTTTCTCCCAGGAAGGCTGAGGGAGCTGCTGATGTCCTGGGAAGGTCACTCTGCAATAACCTGGAAATGTCCCAGTGCCTGAGAGTTCCTCCTGATGGATGAAAGTGTGGTCTTGCTCTTGTGTCTTGAATTGAGATTGAGATTGAGATTGAGATTGAGATTGAGATTGAGATTGAGATTGAGAGACTATCTTGGAAAGTAGAGGCTGTTCAGGCTGCACTTGTTCTCATGGTATTGAACATTTAGATTTCTAAAATTTACCCACATGCCACTCTATCATTTAAAGTGTATTTCTTGATCTCATTGAGAATTCCAATAACCAACACCAAATACAGGCCCATCTCTTTTTTCCCAGCCTGGTGTGTGCCATCAATTTGTTTATTCTGTGTTCAGCCAAAGAGTTTCATAACGTATATCCTGTAAATGTAATGTTTTGTTCCTATTAGCAAAAAGGACTAATTACTAATGGACAGTTAGTGAGTTGCTCCTTCCTTCTCTGTCATGGTGCTGGCGTTCCTTTGTGTGATTCTGCCATTCCGCATCCTTCCCTTGAGGCCGTGTCCATCTGACCTTGGTGGCGGCTTTCAAGTGTGAGTATTAGTGGTTAAATGTTGATCTTGATGGTTTATGTCAGGATGGATTGAAGATGTGACCAAAGCTTTGTGGAGATGCCTTGTGAATACTGCCATCAGTGAGGTCACCCCACAGCACTGGTGTGCTGTGTTTTGTGTGCGTGTGGTGACGAGGGGCCTCATTTCCTCATGGAGCTTCTCATAGAATTCACGGAATTCACAGAACTCACAGAATTACTGGGTTGGAAGAGACCTTCAAGATCATCTAGTCCAAGTCATGCCCTAACACCTCAACTAAACCATGGCACCGAGTGCCACATCCAGTCTTGTTTTAAATACATCCAGGAATGGTGACTCCACCACCTCCCCCGGCAGACCATTCCAGTACTTTATTGCTCTTTCAGTGAAAACTTTTTGCTATTATCCAACCTATATTTTCCTTGATGCAGCTTGAGACTGTGTCCTCTCATTCTGTTAGAACCTGGTGACAGAGACCAACCCTCATCTGGCTACAAACACCCTTCAGGAAGTTGTAGAGTGATAAGGTCACCTCTGAGTCTCCATTTCTCCAGGCTAAACAACCCCAGCTCCCCTTTTTAGGCTGCACTAATCTTTGCAGTTTTTCTGGAGGGGAGCATCTGCACCTTTGATCATGTTCTTTTCCTCCCTATCTTGGCTGCATCTCTCCAGGCTTGTCTACATTCATGGCCTTTGCCATTGGATATGGGAAAGCAATCCGTATGACTTGGGGAGGTGTCCTGTGCTCCTCACAGTCTGGTGTGGGTTCTTCTGTAGCTCTTGTCTCAGCTGGGCCCAGCAAGGTCACAATGTGGGGTCCCATTGTTGGGCTCTGCCTGACACATGGAAAGGAAACCTCGTGGAGGAGGAGGAGAAGAAGCATGAGGGGAACAATTAGTCATCTATTAATTAGTCAACCCTTCAAACCTATATGTCTGCAGTGTAAAGATAAGGATGTCCTGTGGGACTGGTTTAAGGGCCCAATAGAATTCCAGGAACTTGACACTGGTTACCATTTCCTTGTCAAAAATAGCATTCGACCTTGTGATCCTGCTGGAGCATAAATGGATTGTGAGGTGGCCATGGATCCTCTGATGTAAAAAGCTCCAGCAATTACTGGGAGAGAATTAGGAAATATGTAATCACAAAAGTAATACAAGAAAGGTGAGGAAGATGAGGAAGTCAATTGCCTTATCGTGCACTACTGATGAGCTGCAGAGTACAACAAGGACATGGATATGGTTGACCAAGAGCAGTGCCAGGAGACCAATGGGACTGGAGTGCCCTTAAAACAAGAAATTGACAGAGCTGAAGGATCTTTCAAACAGGAGCAAAGAAGGCAAATGGGACATGATGTCATTATTCCATGGCGTGTCCTCGTCGATGACACATCAGTTGGCCTAAGGGTTGTTTGAATCTTCTACATGTCCTGAAAGGCAGCGGCAACAAGAAAATGGTCACTAATTCTTGCAATTAAAAGCTGCCGACAAGGTCAGATGGACACAGCCTGAGGGTCAGAACATGGAATTGCAGAATTGCAAGAAGGAAAACACTCTACAACTCATGACTCACCAAACTGGGCCAGGCAAGAGCTGCTGCCTCAAAATTGCCCCAAGGCCATGGGACAAGTCTGTCCCGCCCATCCAGGACCTGCATAAAAGCCGGCCCAGAGCCTCTCTCCTTCACACACTTCTCCTCAAGCCTTTTACTCCTGCTCCTGCAGACAATCAGGTGAGTCTCAGTCCTTTGACCCTCCTGCTCCTGCACCCCTGGCCCCTCTCTTCCAGCATGCTCAGCCCCAGCCTCTGCAACCCTCACACCTCCTTACAGCCCCACAACAACCTGCATACTCCCTTGTCCTCTTCCATAACTGTCCCTCGCACTCTGACACCTCCACCCTGCCTTACCCCTCTCTCTTCCAGGCACCCTCCACACCACACCCATGGCCTGCAACAGCCTCTGCCGTCCCTGCGGACCCACCCCGCTGGCCAACAGCTGCAACGAGCCCTGTGCCCTGCAATGCCAGGATTCCCGCGTCATCATCGACCCGTCCCCTGTGCTGGTCACCCTGCCAGGACCCATCATGACCTCCTTCCCCCAGAACACCGCCGTCGGATCCACCTCCTCGGCTGCCGTGGGCACTGAGCTCAGTGTGCAGGGACAGCCCATCTCTGGCGGATTTGGTGGCTTTGGTGGCTACGGCCTTGGCTATGGCCGTGGATTCGGCTATGGGCAGGGCTATGGCTATGGCCTGGGCTGCTATGGCAGAAGGGGCTATGGCTACAACTGCTGAGGGACCTCAGCACCACCCCTGACACCAACCACCCACTCCCTGGAACACACCCCAGGCGTTTAGGATGCCTTTCTGTGCTAAGGCTTTCAAATGTGCTCAGCACATCCAGCTTCTGCTCTCAGGGCACCAAGCAAGGCAGCAGGCCACACTGCCTGCAAACGTGGCCCATCTGCCTCCTCCTCTTCTCCCACTCCCTGTTCTGCATGGACTCTTTGGCTCTGTCCTGTGCCCTCTGGACAAACCCCTTCTCCCAAGCCAGAGACCATCGGGCACCTCCACCATTGTGCTGCTCCCATTGTGAAGCAGGAAGTCCTTGATGCTCTGGTAAAACCTCTGAGCCAAGGGGCCTTGGTTGGTGGTTGCTCTTCTTGTACCTCAGCCACGCCTCTTCCACTTACTGCTCAGGACTTTTACTCTTCTTTATGCCTCAATAAAATTCTTTTGCATTGTACATTGTGAATTGTCCTCTTCCTTCATGGGCACATGCTGCCACACTTTGCTCTTCCCTTGGATCCCACCAACCCTTCACTTCCTTGATCCCAGGCCTGGATACACGAATGCAGGTCTATCCCTGCCTCTGATAGAAGATGTGTATGGATCTTGTTTCCACCTGGGCTGGACACCAGTTGCTCCAGACCCTCATCATCTTCCAGGGTCACCTACAGCTCTGCTTGAGCATGTCCATGTCTTCCGAGTACACATTTCCAGTCTCAGAAGAGCAGAGGGAGAGAATTCCCCTCTCACTGCTGCTCATGGTGTGGGGATGAGCCCAGGACATGGGGAGTTTCTGGTCTGTGAGTGTTCATGGCCAGGGCATGTTCAATTCTTCATGTTCAGTTCCTCCTGATGGATGAAAGTGGGCTCTTGCTCTTGTGTCTTGAATGGAATCGAGAGAGGATCTTGGAAAGTAGAGGCTGTTCAGGCTGCATTTGTTCCCATGTTATTGTCCATTTAGATTTCTAAAATTTACCCAACAAGCCACTCTATCATTTAAAGTGTATTTCTTGATCTCATTTAGAAATCAAATAGCCAACAACAAATGCAGGCCCATCCCTTTTCTCCAAGGTGTGTGTAATGTCAATTCATTTATTCTGCATTCAAGCCAAAGAGTTTCATAACTTATATCCTGTAAATGTAATATTGTGCTCATATTAGTAAAAAGGAGTAATTACCAATGGACAGTTAGTGAGTTGCTCTCTCCTTCTCTGTCCTTCCTTCCTATCCCAGGTCCTTCTCCTCTGGGCTGCTCTCAACTCTCTGCATTATCCAGTCTACAGCCATGTTTGGCATTGCTCCAAACCAAGTGCAACTTGGCCACATTCAGCTTCACGAAACTGACAATATCCCACTGCCCCAACCTGTTCCAGCCCCTCTGGATACCATCCCTTCCCTCCAGACAACCAACTGCACTTCTCAGCTTATTCTGACCACTGATTTTGCTGAACATCCCACTCAATCCCACCGTCCATGTCCCTGACAAAGATGGGAAATAATACTGCTCCCAATAGGTGTAAGAGCTTAAATGAGAGATGTGGGACTCCGGGTGGCTCTTCAAAATGCAGTTTATTACATCTAAGATGTTACAGCACTCTAAAGTCATGAGTGACAGAGCTTGTGCCTACAGCTGTCAGCTCCAGCTGCAAGCAAGCCTAAAGACCTTTTAGTTTTAGTTACAATGAATTATATACTTTTCTTTGCTGAACATCTTAATACAGTAGAACCAATCTATACCTTAACTTATATCTATAGCCTAACTACTATAATTGCTATATTCATGTTTATCCTCTAATCACCTAAAGTTAGTACATTACAATTTAAGCTAAAAGTTGTTTTACAGTTTTCTTGCAGTAAAAAATTCTGAGACTTTTTTTCTACTTCCAGCATTTGCTAACTTGTTTGCTTGTGCTATCTTTCTGCTTGGTAAAAACATCTTTTTGTTTAAAGTGAGCTTATCCTTTGCTCTAAGTCATAAAACCCCCTTCTAACACACCCTTTGCCTCCTTAGTTATCCAGTAAAACTAGCTCAACAATTCTTTTCTTCTACATCAAAACTTGCTTCCATCTCTATTCCTTCATCAAACTCTACATTTAAAAATCTTTTTGCTAAGCATACATATCTGTGAGACTTTCTTGTCAAACATTCATCCTTCCCAACAAACAGGAGCTTCTGTCTGTCACCAGTCAGCCCCTTTCTCCACACACATGGAGCCACAACAGCTTGACTTAGACTGTCCCCTTTGAGTCAGACCATCCCATCCATTCCTTATCCACCACATGGTCCAACCACAATTCCCCATCTTTCCAGAGTGAATGTGCAGATGCTTTCTAGCACAGGAACAAATGCTGCGCACAAGTCTAGGAATGTGATGTTGTTCCCTCTCCCCTCATCCAACAAGGCCGGAACCAATCCCAGCTCATTAAAAGATGCCACTTTTTAATGGACTACCAATGGACACCTTTAATCTGCCTGTCAAGGTCAGACAGACACATCCCCAATAGCTAGACATGATACAGGAAAGCTGAGGGGAACAAAACACTCCCCACATCATGATTTGACAGAGAAGCTGCCTGAAAAAATGCCCCAATGTCATGGCCAATGGCTGTCCCAAACCTTCAGCCCCAGATCATCTTTGAGGTCATGCCCTGGATGTTATCCAACAGAGTCTTGTCTTCCTTATTCCCAGTAAACCAGAGATAAACACAGTTCTCTAGTGTGAGCAAAGAAGAGGAGAGGTGCAGAATATCCCTTACCTGAAATGTAGCTGATGCCTCAGGTTACAGTATTTATATTTTTCAGATTCTGTACTGCTTTAGTGTGCACTTTGGAGCTTCATATAAGGGGATGGTAAGCTCTTCACAGAGTAGGGAGACAAAACAATTCCTTCTCTAGCTGGGGACCAAGGACAGCTGTTCCAAATCTCAGCCTCAAGAGCATAAACAATGGTGGACTGAAGAGACAAAAGAAGGATGGGATTTCATGAGCTAAAGCTGTAATTGGACAATAAACTCCAAAATGCAAATGGACCAGAACATATAAAATTGTGAGACCCTGTGACCAATCATCTATTTTGTGACTCTTTTGGGTTTATCTTGGGTGTAGCCCTGTTTGGGCTCTTGTGCTTCCCAAGGTGTATCCATTAAAGCCTTCCAATAAATACCTACTTTTTTTTTAGCTTCATGTAGTCTCTGTTCTAGGTCAGCCTTCACAAGGCATCAATCCCAAACATGCAGGATAGAAGATGGGTGATATGGGGGTTGAGAGCAGCCCAAAAGAGGAGGACTGTGGGTGTTGGATGAAGAATTGGATGTGCCCCAGCCATGTGCACTCATTGACCAGAAACTCCTCCTGTGTCCTGGGCTCATCCCCACAGCTTGGGAAGCACAAGAGATTGGGGGAATCTCACCCTCTGCTCTCCTGTAGTAAAATCAGAATTCTGTGTTGAATTCTGAGCCCACAAAGACAAGGAAGATGTGGACCTGCTTGAGTGGATGGAGGCCTGGAAGAGGATGAGAGTCAGCCAGGCTGGTGTCCAGCCAAAGGGACACAGAACCTGGAGGATGAGGAGGAGCTTGTGCCAGAGGCAGGGATAGATCTGCATTAGCGTATCCAAGCCTGTGATCCAGTAGATGAAGGTTTGATGGAATGCACTGGAAAAGGGAAGTGTGACAATGGGTAGAGAATTGGGGAAGTAACACATGAAAGAGATCTTGGAGCACATTTTCACCCACCCCAGTGGTCTCTACAACCCTGGTACAGCATTGAGAAGGGATTGGAAGCATCTTGGGAGAAAAAAGAAGATGGACTCATTTGAAGTTATGATGCAGGAAAACTTTATTGAGGTAGAAGAGTAAAAACTCAGGAGCAGCCAGAGGAAGGGAGCTGGTCTGCGGTGCAAACAGAGCAACCATCAGATGAGCTGCTTTGCTTGCAGGAGGTTGTGTCAAACTTTCTGCCTTACAGAGGGAGCAGCCAGGCAGAGGTGCCCAATGGTCTCTGGCTTGGGAGAAGGGGTTTGCAGCAGAGGAGACAGCACATAGACAGAGGGGTGATGCAGAGCAGGGAATGGAGCAAGAGCAGGAGGCAGATGAGCCATGTTTGCAGGCAGCCTGAGCTGGCCATTGGCTTCTGCCTGGTTGGTGCCCTGAGAGCAGGAGCTGGAAATGCTGAGACTGTTTGGGAGCCTTGGCCCAGAGATGCGTCTTCAATGCCTGAGATGAGTTCCAGGGAGTGGGTGGTTGGTGTCAGGGGTGATGATGAGGGCCCTTAGCAGATGTTTCCATAGCCCCTTCTGCCATAGCAGCCCAGGCCTCCCAGGCCGTAGCCAAGGCCAAAGCCAAATCCGCCAGAGATGGGCTGTCCCTGCACACTGAGCTCAGTGCCCAGAGCAGCGGAGGAGGTGGATCCGACGGCGGTGTTCTGGGGGAAGGAGGTCATGATGGGTCCTGGCAGGGTGACCAGCACAGGGGAAGGGTCGATGATGACGCGGGAATCCTGGCATTGCAGGGCACAGGGCTCGTTGCAGCTGTTGGCCAGCGGGGTGGGTCCGCAGGGACTGCAGCGGTTGTAGCAGGCCATGGGTGTGGTGTGGAGGGTGCCTGGAAGAGAGAGGGCTGAGGCAGGGCAGGGGTGTGGGGATGCAAGGGGTGGTGACACAGAACTGTGAGGGAGAGTGTGGAGGCTGTAGTGGGGCTGTGGGGAGGCGTGAGGGCAGCCGAGGATGGGGCTGAGCATGATGGAAGAGAGAGGCGAGAGGTGCAGGAGCAGGAGAGTAGGGGGATTGAGTCTCACCTGGTTGTCAGCAGGAACAGGAGAAGGTGTGAGGAGAAGTGTGTGAGGGAGAGAGGCTCTGGGCCAGCTTTTATGCTGCTCCTGGAGGGGTGGGACAGCCTTGTCCCATGCTCTTGGGGCATTCACCAGCCAGCCGGTCTTGCCCAGCCTGGTGAGTCATGAGGTGGAGAGTGTTTTCATTCCCACAACACTTCAGTGTCACATCCAGTTCTTGAGGCCATGTGCATCTGACCTTGTCGGCAGCTTTAGGAGATGGCATTTGGGTGGATTTGATTATTAGATGTGGGTCAGGAAGGGCTGAATAAACAACCAGAGCCCAGCAGAAATGCGATGTCATCAGTGAGGTCATTTTGTGGCACTCATGTCCTGTGGTTTGTGGGTGCCTTGCGAAGACTGGGACTCTGTTCTGTGCCGCTGGATGTCCATCAGTCATTGTGCTGCACCCAGGAATGCTGAGGGGGCTGCTGATGCCCTGGGAAGGTCACTGAGCAATATCCTGCAAAGGTTCTCGTGCCTGGGAGCTCCTCCTGATTTCTGAAATAGTTTGTTCTCTTGTGTCTTCTATGTGAGCAAGAGGGAGAATCTGGAAAATGAGAGGCTGCTTAGTGTGAACGTGTTTCATTGTTATGGTCTATTTGGCTTTCTGAAATTTACTCAGCCATGTACACTGTCTAAATTAAAGTGTATTCCTTGGCCGCATTAAGAAATCCCCTAAATTAAAACAAAGCAGGCTTGATGTCTTTTTTCCCAAACTGATCTGTGACATAATTCACTTATTCCGCATTCAAGCCACAAGGTGTCATAACTTATAATCATTAGTCCTAATGTTTTGTTCCTCTAAGCAAAACCCAACAATTAGTAATGGACACCCAGCAAGCTCCTCTTTCCTTCTTTGCATAGTTTGGTTGTTCTTCTGTGGAATTGTGCAATTTCATGTTCTGCTCCTGAGGCCACCTCCACATGACCTTGGTGATACTTTTTAGCTGCGAGAATTAGAGACCAAGGTGTTGGTTTTGATGTTGCATGCCAGGACACGTAGAAGATTCAAGCAAAGCTTACAAGCACTGGGGTGTCGTCAGTGAGGTCATTCCATGGCATATTGACAATGTGTCCCATTTGCATTCTTGCCTCCTGCCTGGCAGAGCTCCCAGCTCTCTCAGCTTCTCCTCATCTCAAGGATCCCCCACTCTCATCAGTGTCATGGTGGCCCTGTACCGCTCTTGGTCAATCATGTTTGTGTCCATGTAGCCTCACCTGTGTTGGGGACCAGGATGTTCAACTCCCTAAATGTGCTTCATTACTGTTCCTAATCCTGTCCTGGAAACTGCTAAAGATTTTTTTTCCAATAAAGAGTAGATGATGACCTCAAGATCCATCTATGCTAAAGATTTTTTTTCCAATAAAGAGTAGATGATGACCTCAAGATCCATCTATGCTCCACCAGGAACAGAAGGTCCTTTCCTGATAGAATGCTTTGGGTGCCAAGGAAAGGGCAACTGGTATCATCCTGAACTTCTGTCAGGGCTTTATCACTGTCCCACATAACATCTTTATCTCTGAACTGCAGACACCTGGGTTTCAAATGAGCTCTAATGAATGGATGAGGAACAGACAGAGAGTGATGGTCATTGGCTCTCTGTACAGGTAGAGGCCAGTGATGAAGCCTCCAGGCCTCTGCCTTGGACAGTCATTTTGAATATTTTGAATATTTTGTCAAGGAGGTGAGCAGTGTGATTGAGACCACCCCCAGCATGTTTGCAGGTGCCACAAAGCTGAGTGTTACAGTTGACACAAGAACATGGAGTGATCCCATCAGGACGGACACTGGGAATGTTGAGAACATAAGAACCTCTTGTGGTTCAACAGCTCCAAGTTCAAGGTCCTGCACATGGGTTGGGACAGTCCCAGACATGAGCACAGCTTTGGAGAGGGAATCCTTGAGAGCACTTCCACCAGAGAATGATCTAAGGGTTCTGGTGGACCAAAATATTAAAAGGAAACACCAATGTGAATTTTCAGCCAAGGCCACCAACCGTTCCCTGGGCTGCATAGAAAGAAGTGTGGCCAGCAGAAATGATTGGGGCTTAATTGGAAATATGAGAATGTCATTATTGTCACCAATAGGTGACAAAATAACAATCAAAATATGAACACCAATAGAGAGCAAAATGTTCAAGAGATGGCCATGCTTCCTTGCAACAAAAGAACTTCTGGAAAAGGGTTTCTAGCAGATTGATAATTCCTGTCTCCTCAGAGATAGGGATATCTGATTTAGGGTGATGAGTTGAGCTTCACAGTGGAAGAAAGACATGGACTCAGTGAGGCAAGAAGAGTACAGGAACAGCAAGAGATTCAGGGGACCAAAGAATCCTTGTGATTAGAAATGGGAGACGTGTGAAGTTTATTTTTGTGAGAAGGGAAGAATGGACAAAGGAGATGTTGTGAGTGTTTCATGGAATGACCTCACTCGTAACACCCCAATTCTTGTAGGATTTGTTGTCATCTTCTACCTTCCTGATACCAACCAATAATACCATATTCCAATACCAATACTTCGGCCTCTACCCCACAAAATTAAAAATGGCCACAAAGGTCAAATGGACGCAGCCTGTGCAGAAGGACACAGAATCACAGAATTCCATAAAGACACACCAGCACCATGACAGGAGGAAATAGGATCACAATGACCATCCAGTAGCAATTAGTGTTTGTTCCTAACAGGAACACAACATTAGATCTGACAGGATATAAGTTATGAAACCATAGGACTTGAATGTAGAATAAACAAATTCACACCAGAGAGCAGCCTGGGCAAAACCTGGTCTAGCATCATTGGTTGCTTGTTTATTTGGTTTCTTAAAGAGGTAAAGAAATACACTTTAAATGACAGAGTATATTTCCAGGTAAAGTTGAGAAATCCAAATAGACCACAGCATTGGAACAAGTTCAACCTATCGTGGCTTTAATTTCCAGATCCTTTCTCTTGATCCTAGAAAAGAAAAAACTGCTTGGGGTCCCTTTCATCCATCAAGAAGAGCTCCCAGGCACTGGGACCTTTCCAAGCTCTTGCAGAGTGACCTCCCCAGGACATCAGCAGCTCCCTCAGCATTCCTGAGTGCAACACAATGACTGATGGACATCCAGTGGAACAGAACAGAGTCCCAGTCTTCACAAGGCATCTGCAAACCACAGGACGTGTGCCACAAAATGACCTCACTGATGACATAGCATTTCTGCTGGGCTCTGGTTGTTTATTCAGCCCTCCCTGACTCACATGGAGCAATCAAATCTGCCCAAACACAAATGCAATGAAGTTACTGCCAAGGTCAGATGGAAATGGTTTCAAGAGCAGGGCATGGAATTGCAAAACTACATGAAGGAAAACACTCCCCCGCTCATGACTCCCCAAGCTGAGCCAGACAAGAGCTGCTACCTGCAAAATGCCCCAAGGCCATGGGACAAAGCTGTCCCGCCCCTTCAGGACCAGCATAAAAGCCAGCCCAGAGCCTCTCACACTCACACACTTCTCCTGACGCCTTCTCCCCCTGCTGAAAACCAGGTGAGCCTCACTCCCCTGACCCTCCTGCTCTGGCACCCTTGAACCCTCTCTTCCAGCACACTCTGCCCCAGCCTCAGCAGCCCTCACCCCTCCTCACAGCCCCACAACAGCCTCCACACTCTCTCACCCTCCTGAATCGCTGTCCCTTGCATCCCCACACCCCCTGCCATGCCTCACCCTCTCTCTTCCAGGCACTCTCCACACCACACCCATGGCCTGCTACAACCCCTGCAGTCCCTGCGGACCCACCCCGCTGGCCAACAGCTGCAACGAGCCCTGTGCCCTGCAATGCCAGGATTCCCACGTCATCATCGACCCTTCCCCTGTGCTGGTCACCCTGCCAGGACCCATCATGACCTCCTTCCCCCAGAACACCGCCGTCGGATCCACCTCCTCGGCTGCCGTGGGCACTGAGCTCAGTGTGCAGGGACAGCCCATCTCTGGCGGATTTGGTGGCTTTGGTGGCTTTGGCTATGGTCGTGGATTTGGCTATGGCCTGGGAGGCCTGGGCTGCTATGGCAGAAGGGGCGGCTACATCTGGTAAGGGACCAGCCCAGCCTGGCTACAAACATGGACCATCTGCCTCCTGTTCTCCCACTCCCTGCTCTGCATGGCCCCTTCAGCTCTGTTCAGTTCCCTCTGCTGCAGATCACTTCTGGCAGGCCAGACACCATTGAACCTCTCTGGTGGGCTCCTCACATTGTGGGGCAAAATGTTCTTGGTGCTCTGGAAAAACCTCCTGAGAGCAAAGCTCTTTGGCTGATGGTCACTCTCCTTTCACCTCAGCCTACTCCTTTTACTACTGGATGCTCATGGCCTTTTATTCTTCTACCTCAATAAAGTTTTCCTGCATCATAACCTCATATGAATCCTCCTTCTTTTTTCTCCCAAGACTTTTCCAGGCTCATTCATCACTAAACAGGGGTTGTAGAGGCCTTTTGGGTTAAAAGTGCATCAAGACCACTTTTAGAATTTATTTCCCCACTTCTACCACCCACTGGCATGCTTTGCTCTTCCACTGCATCCCACAAACCCTTCTGTTTCTAGAAACACAGCCCTGGATACACTAATGCAGGTCTATCCCTGCTGGTGGCACAAGCCCCTCTGGGTGGTGTGCTCCCTTTGGGTGGACACCAGTTGCTCCAGCCCCTCATCATCTCCTCAGCCCACTAAGGGATCTGCTTGAGCATGTCTATCCCTTTCTTATCATAGGGGTCCTACAGTTGAACACACAAGTCCAGTCTCGCCAGAGATGCGTAGAAACTATGAGCTAGATGAGCAAGACCCCCCTGCTCATCTGCCCCCCACACTGTGGGGATGAGCACAGGAAACAGGGATTTCTGGTCTGCGAGTGCACATGGTCAGGGCATGTCCAGTTTTTCATCCACCAATACCTCAAATCCTTCCCTTTTGGGACTGCTCTCAATCCCCTCATCACCCAGCCTTTATCCTGCATGTTTGGGACTGCTTCAATCCAGGTGCAGCAGATTCTGCCCCTCTGCTCCTCTCTGGTGGCATTGGGAAACTCTTAATCTGTGGGTTACTGGGAACAAGGAAGACAAGATTCTGGTTTAGACGATCCAGGGCACAGCCTTGAGGACGATCTATGGCTGGAGGTTTGGGACAGCCTTGGCTGGTGTCGTGGTTTGACCGGAAATGGGATATTGGATCCGCCTCTTGAGACTAAAAAAACCCGAGGAGTTAAAAGCAGGGCTCTTGTCCTTGAGAGCTCTCTTGGGATTTCCGGCGTGAAGGAGATGGGTCTCTCCCCCGGCCCAGTTGCTGGCTGGGCTGGGGGAGGGGAAAGCCATGTGGCCCATCTACGGTAGGCCCGGATTCGGTGGAAGGGTGGAGGGAGCATCCAGCGACCTGTTTATTTTCCCCCCCCCCTTTGGATCGGAGAGAATGCAGCCTGTGCCTGAATTGTTGTTTTGAAATTTGATATCACGTGCCGGCAGCAAGGCTGAGAGGAGAGGGGAAAGGGGGGGGGGGGCAGCGAGCAGCTCTGCCCCCTGGATAAGCTTTTAACCCTTGTGGATAGTGAGAACTTCACAGAACATTACCTTTCCTAGGAAAAGGATAAGAGTGGAAGATGAAGGAAGAAACAGGCCAGTAAGGGGGTCTGGCAAAGAGAAGGAGAAATGTTGAAGGAGTGGGGGAAGATGGAGTGGCAACTTTGCTGGACTCTTTTGTTGTAATCCGTGGACTGTTTCCTGGTGATACAGAGGCTGCATTGCAGGGGGAAGCGGAGGCTCGGAACCAAGAGAGTTTGGTGTTGAGACCCCTCGGCCCCAGGGGGTATAGAAGAAATGGGGGGGACGAAGGTCCCAGAGATGAGTGTGTGCTCTGCTTGGAACGAGACGAGGCATCCTTAAAAAGGGCCACCCTGAAAAGCAGGCCTCTGTCCCATCCCATGCCTGGTGGTGAGAGCACCTTGGCATGGAAAGGAGATGTCACAAGACAGCAGGACTCTGGGCGGCGTGCTAATTGTGACAAGAAGTCCGTGGTACAAGGAAGGACTCCGTCTACTCTTCATAAGTTGAAGATTTGATTTTTCTTGGTGCCAGACCGAGTGTGGATAATTTTGGGAGTGTGGACTGGGATTTGGAGGAGGAGGGGGAAGTGTTTCTGTGTAGTTTTCATTCTCCTTGTGATTTCTTTTCTTTTGTGTGTGTGTGTAGTTTAGTAATTGTGTGTAGTTTAGTAATTGTATGTAGTTTAGTTAATAAACTTTTCTTTATGTTTAAGTTGGAGCCTGATTTGCTTATTCCTGCTCACATCTCACAGCAGCTATCAGGTAGAGGGTAGACTCATGGGGGCTCTGGCTTTGCCAGGCCCAAACCATAACAGCTGGTCATCCCAGGGCATTTTTTCAGGCAGCAGATTTGCCTGGCACAGCCTGGCAAAAGGTGGGAGGGTTTTTCTTCCCACAGCTCTGCATTGCCACGTCCTGCTCTTGAGGCCGTGTCCATCTGACCTTGGCAGCAGATTTGTTAAGTTGGTTTTGGTTGCAGCACTGCTGGATGAGGGAAGAGGGACCAATAGCATGTACCTGGACCTGTGCACAGTATTTCTTCCTTTGCCAGAAAACATCCTTGTCTCTAAGTTGGATAGATGTGGATGTTTGGTTGGACGTTTTGGTTAAGATGGAAATGGGTGGGATGGTCGCACTGGAAGAGTTATGAAAGAGTCAATGGCTCCATGTGTGTGTGGAGAACAGGGATGAGTGGTGATCCTCAGAGACTCGTGTTCAACCATTCTCACTTCCCATTGTGTCAGGGACATGGAGAGTGCAATTGTGTGTGCCATTGGCAAAAATGTGAACAACCGTTAGGAGAGAACAATGGTTGATGGTCTGGAGAGAAGGGATGGCATCCAGAGCATTCCAGACAGGCTGGGGAGACGGGCTGTTGTGAAGCTCGTGAAGGTCAACAGGGCCAAGAGGAGGGTCCTGCACCTGGATTGGATCAATCTTAGTAATGGATGCTGAATGGGCAATGAGTTAATTAACAGCATCCCTGAGGAGAAGGACTTACACACTTACACACCCATATAAATAAACTAAATCAGCCTAAAATTCTAAAAACAATTACAAACTAACCAAAAAATCAAAACTTTAATCTCACTAATAAAAAAAAAAACAAAAGAAACAACACACTAAAAAACACAACCATATAAACAACTACCAACAAAAAAACCACAGTATACTCCTTTTACTAATACTTCCTACCACATTATAGAAATAAATCAAAAATAAAAAACAACCATATAAAACCCCACACTTTTTTTCACAAAATTCAATTCACAAAACAATTCACAAAATTGAATTGTTTCAATTCACAAAAACCACTAAAAATATCACACAATTCACAAAAACCACTAAAAAAATCAAACCAACTTACTAAACTCAAAACTATTCAACCCACCGTAAACATTATTAAAACAAAAATAATCCAAAACTCTACCTCTACACAAATTAGTAAATAATAACCAATACAGTATCAAAAAAACTAAAAAAAATTTAAAGACCTGAATGATGAAGAATTGGACATGTCCTGGCAATGTGAATGAACTGAGCAAAAATCCTCCATGTCCTGGGGCTATCCCCACAGTGAGGGCAGCACATTCTGTCCCTCTGCTGCACTATGATGAGACTGCATTTGTGTGTTCCACTCTGAGGACACAAAAAAAGGGAAGACATGGACCTCCTCGAGCAGATCTGTAAATGGCCTTTGTAGATGATGAGGGTCTGGAGGAACTGGTGTCCAGCCAAAGTGAGCACCACAGCCAGGAGGTCCTTGTGTCAGAATCACGGACACACCTGCATTGGGGGACCCAGACGTGTGTTCAAGCAACTGAAAGGTTGCTGTGGTGTACTGGAAGAACAAAGTGTATCAGTTGGAAGTGGAATTGGGGAAATAATTCCTCAAAGAGGTCTTGGAGCATTTTTCATCAATCCAAATAGCATCAAAAACCTCAAAATGTCTCGGGAGAGGAAAGAAGAAGGAGTCTTTTGAGGTTATGATGCAGGAAAACTTTATTGAGGTAGAACAGTGAACACTCAGGAGCAGCCAGTGGAAGGGAGCTGGTCTGAGGTGCAAGTAGGGCGACCATCAGCCGAGGCCCCCTTGCTTGCAGATGGTTTGGTCAGAGCACCAAGGCCTTCCTGCCCCACAGTGGGAGCAGCCAGGCAGAGGTGCCCAATGGTGTCTGGCTTGGGAGAAGGGGTTTGCAGCAGAGGAGCTGGACAGAGCCAAAGGGGCGATGCAGAGCACAGAGAGGGAGAAGAGGAGGAGGCAGATGGGCCATGTTTGCAGGCAGCCTGGGCTGGACCCTTGGCTACTGCCTTGCTTGGTGTCCTGAGAGCAGGAGCTGGAATTGCTGAGCCCCTTTGAAAGCCTTGGCCCAGAGATGCATCTTCAATGTCTGAGATGAGTTCCAGGGAGTGGGTGGTTGGTGTCAGGGGTGGTGATGAGGGCCCTTAGCAGATGCTTCCATAGCCCCTTCTGCCATAGCAGCCCAGGCCTCCCAGGCCGTAGCCAAAGCCTCCAAAGCCCCCAGAGATGGGCTGTCCCTGCACACTGAGCTCAGTGCCCACGGCAGCCGACGAGGTGGATCCGACGGCGGTGTTCTGGGGGAAGGAGGTCATGATGGGTCCTGGCAGGGTGACCAGCACAGGGGAAGGGTTGATGATGACGCGGGAATCCTGGCATTGCAGGGCACAGGGCTCGTTGCAGCTGTTGGCCAGCGGGGTGGGTCCGCAGGGACTGCAGCGGTTGTAGCAGGCCATGGGTGTGGTGTGGAGGGTGCCTGGAAGAGAGGGATAAAGTAGGGCAGAGATGTGGGGGATGTGAGGGGCAGTGATGCAGGAGGATAAGTGAGTGTGGAGGCTGTAGTGGGGCTGTGGGGAGGCGTGAGGGCTGCTGAGGCTGGGGCTGAGTGTGCTGGAAGAGAGGGGCCAGGGGTGCAGAGCAGGAGGGTCAGGGGCTTGAGTCTCACCTGGTTGTTGGCAGGAGCAGGAGGAGCAGGCTCGAGGAGGAGTGTGTGAGGGAGAGAGGCTCTGGGCCGGCTTTTATGCTGGTTCTGGAGGGGCGGGACAGCCTTGTCCCATGGCCTTGGGGCATTTTTTAGGCAGCAGCTTTTGCCTTGCTCAGCCTGATGAGTCATGACCTTGGGAATGTTTTCCTTCCTGATGTTCTGCAGTGTCATGTCTTCTTCTTCTGTTTGTGTCCATGTCACATTTACAGCTGCTCATAATTTGAGTATTAGAGACCAGTGTGGGTTTTTTTGATGACATCTATCAAGACATGCAGAAGATTCAACCAAAGCTAAGGAGAACTGGGTAGTCATCAGTGAGGTCGTGCCATATTGACAACATCTCTCATTTGCATTCTTGCCTCCTTTCTCAAGAATCTCTCACTCTTTCAGCTCCTCCTCATTTTGATTATACCCCAGTATTGTCAATGTCATGGTGGCTCTGCACTGCTCTTGGTCAACCATGTCCATGTCCTTGTTCCACTCTGGAGCCCCAACAGTGGTGCAGGACAGGAGGGTTAACTTCGTCAGCCTTATTGTACTTCTTCTCCTACATTACCTATCCTGGTAACAGCTGGAGATTTTTATTCCAAAGAGTGCATGTCCACCTCATGATCCACTTAAGCTACAGTAGGACTACAAGGACCTTCCCTTCTCGAATGCTTTGGTTGCCAAGGGAAGGGCAACTGGTGTCATCCTGACCTTCTGTCAGGGTTTTTACAGAGTCCTGCAGGACACCCTTGTCTCTAAACTGCAGATGTGTGGGTTTCAAAGGAGGTCTGATGAATGGATAAGGAACAGACAGAGAGTGATGGTCAATGGCTCTATGTACAGGTGGAGGCCAGTGACGAGGCCTCCAGGCTTGTGCCTTGGACTGGTGATTTTGAATATTTTATCAAGGAGATCAACAGTGAGATTGAGACCACTCAGAATGTTTGCAAGTGCCAGGAAGCTGAGTGTTGCAGTCGGCACAAGAACATGGAAGGATGCCATCAGGAGGTGCCGGAAGCCAAGACATTCCTCTGACTGCCCTGGAGGACTCAAGACCCTGGCAGGGGGCTCAGAGACCTTGGCATGGAGTCAGACACCTGTGCCTTCGATTTTAACCCATGGAAACAATTACCAACGTTGTGTGAGGATTTATGAGCCAAAATATTTTGAGTAGAAAGATAGCTAACTTGTCACAGGGTGAAAAATTAGAATTTTGGGGATTTAGAATGGAGGTTCAAGAAGCAAGATGGAGGAATCTGGGGATGTTGTGTCCTTCTTCTTCTTCTTGCCGTCCGTCTTCTGCTGTGATGGTGACACTTCTGGATTGGTTTAGAGTAGAGACAGGCTAACAAGGGTGATAGGTAGGGGAAAATTATTGTAAATAAAGTATTCATAGTTCTTATTATAAAAAACTAACACTACCCCAAGGGTGGTCAGTGTGCTGCAAACCAGCCTGCCAGACAGACCTCAGCGGGTCTGAAAAATGATGTATTAGATAAGAGAAAATAAACAAGCTTGAAAACCAGAGCCAAGGAATCTCGACTTTTCTTTGGTCACGTGGCAGGGAAAAAGGACTCTAAAACCTTGGGAGCCATTTCAGCAACACAAAACCCGAGAAAGAGGGACACTGGGAGTGTTGAGAACATAAGAACTTCTTGTGGCTCAACAACTCCAAGTTCAAGGTCCTGCACATGGTTTGGGACAGTCCCAGACATGAGCACAGCTTTGGAGAAAACTCACTGAGAGCAGTTCCACAGAGAAGAATTGCAGGTTCTGGTGGACTAAAATAAGACAGCAATGTGAATTTTCAGCCAAAAAAAATAACCATATCCTGGGCTGCATAAAAACAGGTGTGGCCACAGGAATGGCTGGGTGTCAGTCAGAGCCAGGAGAAAACACCCAAATTCTTGTCAGCTTTGTTTGCACCTTCTACATACCTGAGCTAAAACAAGCCCAAAATCTTGGGCTCTATTTCTCCCAATTAAAAGCTGCTGCCAAGGTCAGATGGACACAGCCTAAAGGGGAGGGCATGGGATCACAGAACATCAGGAGGGAAAACATGACCCACTTTTGACTCACCAGGCTGGGTCAGGCAACAGCTGCTACCTGCAAAATGCCCCAAGGCCATGGGACTAAGCAGTCCTGCCCCTTCAGGACCAGCATAAAAGCCGGACCAGAGCATCTCTCTCTCACAATCTTCTGAAGCCTTCTCCTCCTGCAGATAACCAGGTGAACCTCAAACCCTGACCCTCCTGCTCCTGCACACCTGGCCCCTCTTTTCCAGCACCCTCTGCCCCAGCTTCAGCAGCCCTCAAACCTCCCCACAGACCCAAAAGAGCCTCCCTCACCCTCTTGCACAACCCACGCCCCTGCCCACACCTCTGCCCTGCCTCACCCCTCTCTCTTCCAGGCACCCTCCACACCACACCCATGGCCTGCTACAACCGCTGCAGTCCCTGCGGACCCACCCCGCTGGCCAACAGCTGCAACGAGCCCTGTGCCCTGCAATGCCAGGATTCCCACGTCATCATCGACCCTTCCCCTGTGCTGGTCACCCTGCCAGGACCCATCATGACCTCCTTCCCCCAGAACACCGCCGTCGGATCCGCCTCCTCGGCTGCTCTGGGCACTGAGCTCAATGCCCAGGGACAGCCCATCTCTGGCGGATTTGGTGGCTTTGGTGGATTTGGTGGCTTTGGCTATGGCCGTGGCTATGGCTATGGGTTGGGAGGCCTGGGCTGCTATGGCAGAAGGGGCTATGGAAACATCTGCTAAGGGCCCTCATCATCACCCCTGACACCAACCACCCACTCCCTGGAACTCATCTCAGGCACTGAAGATGCATCTCTGGGACAAGATTCTCAGATGGACTCAGCACTTCCAGCTCCTGCTCTCAGGACACCAAGCAAGGCAGTAACCAAGTGGCCAAACTGAGCTCCCTGCAAACATGGCCCATCTGCCTCCTGCTCTTCTCCCTCTCTGTGCTCTGCATCGCCCATTTGGTTCTGTCCAGCTCCTCTGCTGCAAACCCCTTCTCCCAAGCCAGAGACCATTGGCCACCGCTGCCTGGCTGCTCCCACTGTGGGGCAGGAAGGCCTTGGTGCTCTGACCAAACCATCTGCAAGCAAGGGGCCCTCGGCTGATGGTCGCCCTACTTGCACCTCAGACCAGCTCCCTTCCACTGGCTGCTCCTGAGTGTTCACTGTTCTACCTCTATAAAATTTTCCTGCATCATAACCTCACAAGACTCCTCCTTCTTTCCTCTCCCGAGACACTTTGAGATTAAGCCAGTGTTGTTGATACTTTTGGGATTGTTGAAAAAATGCGTCAAGACCTCTTTGAGGAATTATTTCCCCAATTCCACTTCCAACTGATACACTTTGTTCTTCCAGGGCACCACAGCAACCTTTCAGTTGCTTGAACACAAACCTGGATCCCCCAATGCAGATCCGTCCGTGACTCTGATACAAGGCCCTCCTGGCTGATGTGCTCACTTTGGCTGGACACCAGTTCCTCCAGACCCTCATCATCTACAAAGGCCATTTACAGATCAGCTTGAGGAGGTCCTTGTCAGTCCTTTTTTTGTGTCCTCAGAGTGGAGCACACAAATACAGTCTCTTCATAGTGCAGCAGAGGGGCAGAATGTGCTGCCCTCACTGTGGGGATAACCCCAGGACATGGAGGATTTTTGATTTTTGCTCAGTTCCTTCACATTGCCAGGACATGTCCAATTCTTCATCATTCAGGTCTTTAAATTTTTTTTAGGTATTTTGATACTGTATTGGTTATTATTTACTAATTTGTGTAGAGGTAGAGTTTTGGATTATTTTTGTTTTAATAATGTTTATGGTGGGTTGAATAGTTTTGAGTTTAGTAAGTTGGTTTGATTTTTTTAGTGGTTTTTGTGAATTGTGTGATATTTTTAGTGGTTTTTGTGAATTGAAACAATTCAATTTTGTGAATTGTTTTGTGAATTGAATTTTGTGAAAAAAAGTGTGGGGTTTTATATGCTTGTTTTTTATTTTTGATTTATTTCTATAATGTGGTAAGAATTACTAGTAAAAGGAGTATACTGTGGTTTTTTGTTGGTAGTTGTTTATATGGTTGTGTTTTTTACTGTGTGGTTTCTTTTGTTTTTTTTTTTTAATTAGTGGGATTAAAGTTTTGATTTTTTGGTCAGTTTGTAATTGTTTTTAGAATTTTAGGGTAATTTAGTTTATTTATATGGGTGTGTAAGTGTGTAAGTCCTTCTCCTCAGGGATGCTGTTAATTAACTCATTGCCCATTCAGCATCCATTACTAAGATTGATCCAATCCAGGTGCAGGACCTTCCTCTTGGCCCTGTTGACCTTCACGAGCTTCACAACAGCCCGTCTCCCCAGCCTGTCTGGAACGCTCTGGATGCCATCCCTTCTCTCCAGACCATCAACCATTGTTCTCTCCTAACGGTTATTCACATTTCTGCCAATGGCACACACAATTGCACTCTGCATGTCCCTGACAAAGATGGGAAGTGAGAATGGTTGAACACGAGTCTCTGAGGGTCACCACTCATCCCTGTTCTCCACACACACATGGAGCCATTGACTCTTTCATAACTCTTCCAGTGCGACCATCCCACCCATTTCCATCTTAACCAAAACGTCCAACCAAACATCCACATCTATCCAACTTAGAGACAAGGATGTTTTCTGGCAAAGGAAGAAATACTGTGCACAGGTCCAGATACATGCTATTGGTCCCTCTTCCCTCATCCAGCAGTGCTGCAACCAAAACCAACTTAACAAATCTGCTGCCAAGGTCAGATGGACATGGCCTCAAGAGCAGGACATGACAATGCAGAGCTGTGGGAAGAAAAACCCTCCCACCTTTTGCCAGGCTGTGCCAGGCAAATCTGCTGCCTGAAAAAATGCCCTGGGATAACCAGCCAAGGCTGTCCCAAACCTCGACCCATAGATCGTCCTCAACGCTGTGCTCTGGATTCTCTAAACCAGAATCTTATCTTCCTTGTTCCCAGTGACCCATAGATTAAGAGTTTCCCAATAAAACCAGAGCAGAGGGGCAGAATCTGCTGCACCTGGATTGGAGCAATACCAAACATGCAGGATAAAGGCTGGGTGATGAGGGGATTGAGAGCAGTCCCAAAAGGGAAGGATTTGAGGTATTGGTGGATGAAAAACTGGACATGCCCTGACCATGTGCACTCGCAGACCAGAAATCCCTGTTTCCTGTGCTCATCCCCACAGTGTGGGCAGCAGATGAGCAGGGGAGTCTTGCTCATCTAGCTCATAGTTTCTAAGCATCTCTGGCGAGACTGGACTTGTGTGTTCAACTGTAGGACCCCTATGATAAGAAAGGGATAGACATGCTCAAGCAGATCCCTTAGTGGGCTGAGGAGATGATGAGGGGCTGGAGCAACTGGTGTCCACCCAAAGGGAGCATACCACCCAGAGGGGCTTGTGCCACCAGCAGGGATAGACCTGCATTAGCGTATCCAGGGCTGTGTTCTAGAAACAGAAGGGTTTGTGGGATGCAGTGGAAGAGCAAAGCATGCCAGTGGGTGGTAGAAGTGGGGAAATAAATTCTAAAAGTGGTCTTGATGCACTTTTAACCCAAAAGGCCTCTACAACCCCTGTTTAGTGATGAATGAGTCTGGAAAAGTCTTGGGAGAAGAAAGAAGGAGGATTCATATGAGGTTATGATGCAGGAAAACTTTATTGAGGTAGAAGAATAAAAGGCCATGAGCATCCAGTAGTAAAAGGAGTAGGCTGAGGTAAAAGGAGAGTGACCATCAGTCAAAGAGCTTTGCTCTCAGGAGGTTTTCCAGAGCACCAAGACCATTTTGCCCCACAGTGGGAGGAGCCCACCAGAGGGGTCCAATAGTGCCTGGCCTGCAAGAAATGATCTGCAGCAGAGGGAACTGAACAGAGCTGAAGGGGCCATGCACAGCAGGGAGTGGGAGAACAGGAGGCAGATGGTCCATGTTTGTCGCCAGGCTGGGCTGGCCCCTTAGCAGATGTAGCCGCCCCTTCTGCCATAGCAGCCCAGGCCTCCCAGGCCGTAGCCAAATCCACGGCCATAGCCAAAGCCACCAAAGCCACCAAATCCCCCAGAGATGGGCTGTCCCTGCACACTGAGCTCAGTGCCCAGAGCAGCGGAGGAGGTGGATCCGACGGCGGTGCTCTGGGGGAAGGAGGTCATGATGGGTCCTGGCAGGGTGACCAGCACAGGGGAAGGGTTGATGATGACGTGGGAATCCTGGCATTGCAGGGCACAGGGCTCGTTGCAGCTGTTGGCCAGCGGGGTGGGTCCGCAGGGACTGCAGCGGCTGTAGCAGGCCATGGGTGTGGTGTGGAGGGTGCCTGGAAGAGAGAAGGGTGAGGCAGGGCAGGGGCGATGGTGGAGGAAGGTGAGGGAATTTGGAGGGTGTTGTGGGGCTGTGGGGAGGCGTGAGAGCTGCTAAAGCTGGGGCTGAATGTGCTGGAAGAGAGGGTTCAAGGGTGCCAGAGCAGGAGGGTCAGGGGAGTGAGGCTCACCTGGTTTTCAGCAGGAGGAGAAGGCGTCAGGAGAAGTGTGTGAGGGTGAGAGGCTCTGAGCTGGCTTTTATACTGGTCCTGACCGGGTGGGACAGCCTTGTCCCATGGCCTGGGGAATTTTTGAGGCAGCAGCTCTTGGCTGGCTCAGTTTGAGGAGTCATAAGCTGGGGAATGTTTTCCTTCATGTAGTTTTGCAATTCCGTGTCCTGGTCTTGAAACCATTTGCATCTGACCTTGGCAGCAACTTCATTGCGTTTGTATTTGGGCCATTTTGATTGTTCCATGTGAGTCAGGGAGGGCTGAATAAACAACCAGAGCCCAGCAGAAATATGATGTCATCAGTGAGATCATTTTGTGGCACACGTCCTGTGGTTTGCAGATGCCTTGTGAAGACTGGGACTCTATTCTGTGCCACTGGATGTCCATCAGTCATTGTGTTGCACTCAGGAATGCTGAGGGAGCTGCTGATGTCCTGTGGAGGTCACTCTGCAAGAGCTTGGAAAGGTCCCAGTGCCTGGGAGCTCTTCTTGATGGATGAAAGGGACCCCAAGCAGGTTTTTTTTGTGTACAATCAAGAGAAAGATCTGGAAATTAAAAGCTTCTTAAGTTGAATTTTTTCCAGTGCTGTGGTCCATTTGGATTTCTCAACTTTACCTGGAAATGTACTCTGTCATTTAAAGTGTATTTCTTTACCTCTTTAAGAAACCAAATAAACAAGCAACCAATGATGCTAGACCAGGTTTTGCCCAGGCTGCTCTCTGGTGTGAATTTGTTTATTCTACATTCAAGCCCTATGGTTTCATAACTTATATCCTGTCAGATGTAATGTTGTGTTCCTGTTAGGAACAAACACTAATTGCTACTGGATGGTCATTGTGATCCTATTTCCTCCTGCCATGGTGCTGGCGTGTCTTTATGGAATTCTGTGATTCTGTGTCCTTCTCTACAGGCTGCGTCCATTTGACCTTTGCGGTAGTTTTTAATTTTGTGGGGTAGAGGCCAAAGTATTGGTATTTGAATATGGTATTATTGGTTGGTATCAGGCACATAGAATACGACAACAAAGCCTACAAGAATTGGGTTGTTACAAGTGAGGTCATTCCATGAAACACTCACGACATCTCCTTTGTCCATTCTTCCCTTCTCACAAAAATAAACCTTGTGTGTCTCCCATTTCTAATCACAAGGATTCTTTGGTCCCCTGAACCTCTTGCTGTTCCTGTACTCTTCTTGCCTCACTGAGTCCATGTCTTTCTTCCACTGTGAAGCTCAACTCATCACCCTAAATCAGATATCCCTATCTCTGAGGAGACAGGAATTATCAATCTGCTAGAAACCCTTTTCCAGAAGTTCTTTTGTTGCAAGGATGCATGGCCATCTCTTGAACATTTTGGTCTCTATTGGTGTTCATATTTTGATTGTTATTTTGTCACCTATTGGTGACAATAATGACATTCTCATATTTCCAATTAAGCCCCAACCATTCCTGCTGGCCACACTTCTTTCTATGCAGCCCAGGGAATGGTTGGTGGCCTTGGTTGAAAATTCACATTGGTGTTTCCTTTTAATATTTTGGTCCACCAGAACCCTCAGATCATTCTCTGGTGGAAGTGCTCTCAAGGATTCCCTCTCCAAAGCTGTGCTCATGTCTGGGACTGTCCCAACCCATGTACAGGACCTTGAACTTGGAGCTGTTGAACCACAAGAGATTCCTATGTTTTCAACATTCCCAGTGTCCATCCTGATGGGATCACTCCATGTTCTTGTGTCAACTGTAACACTCAGCTTTGTGGCACCTGCAAACATGCTGGGGGTGGTCTCAATCACACTGCTCACCTCCTTGATAAAATATTCAAAATCACCAGTCCAAGAAAGATGCCTGGAGGATTCATCTCTGGCCTCTACCTGTACATGGAGCCAATGACCATCACTCTCTGTCTGTTCCTCATCCATTCATTAGACAACCTTGAAACCCACGTGTCTGCAGTTCAGAGATAAAGATGTTATGTGGGACAATGATAAAGCCCTGACAGAAGTTCAGGATGATACCAGCTGCCCTTCCCTTGGCAAACAAAGCATTCTAGCAAGGAATGACCTGATGGAGCATAAATGGATCTTGAGGTCACCTTGTACTCTTTAGTTAAAAAACTCCAGCAGTTACCAGGACAGGATTAGGAACAGAAATAAAGCATGTTGAGGGAATTGAACACCCTTGCCCCCAACACAGGTGAGGCTACATGGACACAAACATGATTGACCAAGAGCGGTGCAGGGCCACCATGACACTGATGAGAGTGGGGGATCCTTGAGATGAGGAGAAGCTGAGAGAGCTGGGAGCTCTGCCAGGCAGGAGGCAAGAATGCAAATGGGACACATTGTCAATATTCCATGGAATGACCTCACTGACAACACCCCAGTGCTTGTAAGCTTTGCTTGAATCTTCTACGTGTCCTGGCATGCAACATCAAAACCAACACCTTGGTCTCTAATTCTCGCAGCTAAAAAGTATCACCAAGGTCAGGTGGAGGTGGCCTCAGGAGCAGAACATGAAATTGCGCAATTCCACAGAGGAACAACCAAACCATGCAAAGAAGGAAAGAGGATGTCCATTACTGGACTTGCTGGGTGTCCATTACTAATTGTTGGGTTTTGCTTAGAGGAACAAAACATTAGGACTAATGATTATAAGTTTTGACACCTTGTGGCTTGAATGCGGAATAAGTGAATTATGTCACAGATCAGTTTGGGAAAAAAGACATCAAGCCTGCTTTGTTTTAATTTAGAGGATTTCTTAATGCGGCCAAGGAATTCACTTTAATTTAGACACTGTACATGACTGAGTAAACTTCAGAAATCCAAATAGACCATAACAATGGAACACATTCACCCTAAGCAGCCTCTCATTTCCCAGATTCTCCCTCTTGATGAGATAGAAGACACAAGAGAACAAACTCTATTTCAGAAATCAGGAAGAGCTCCCAGGCACCAGAACCTTTCCCGGATATTGCTCAGTGACCTTCCCAGGGCATCAGCAGCTCCCTCAGCATTCCTGGGTGCAGCACAATGACTGATGGACATTCAGTGGCACAGAAAAGAATCCCAGTCTTCACAAGGCACCCACAAACCACATGATGTGCCACAAAATGACCTCACTGATGACATCGCATTTCTGCTGGGCTCTGGTTGTTTATTCAGCCCTTCCTGACCCACATCTAATAACCAAATCCACCCAAATGCCATCTCCTAAAGCTGCCGACAAGGTCAGATGCACATGGCCTAAAGAGTTGGATGTGACACTGAAGTGTTGTGGGAATGAAAACACTCCCCACCTCATGACTCACCAGGCCAGGCAAGACCGGTTGGCTGGTGAATACCCCAAGACCATGGGACAAGGCTGTCCCACCCCTCCAGAATCAGCATAAAAGCTGGCCCAGAACCTCTCTCCCTCACACACTTCTCCTGACACCTTCTCCTCCTTTTCCTGCGGACAACCAGGTGAGACTCAAGCCCCCTACTCTCCTGCTCCTGCACCTCTCACCTTTCTCTTCCAGCATGCTCAGTTCCATGTCTTGGCTCCCCTCACACCTCCCCACAGCCCCACTACAGCCTCCACACTCCCATACCCTCCTGAATCAACACTCCTTGCACTCCCACACTCTTGTCCTACCTCAGCCCTCTCTCTTCCAGGCACCCTCCACACCACACCCATGGCCTGCTACAACCGCTGCAGTCCCTGCGGACCCACCCCGCTGGCCAACAGCTGCAACGAGCCCTGTGCCCTGCAATGCCAGGATTCCCACGTCATCATCGACCCTTCCCCTGTGCTGGTCACCTTGCCAGGACCCATCATGACCTCCTTCCCCCAGAACACTGCCGTCGGATCCACGTCCTCCGCTGCTCTGGGCACTGAGCTCAATGCCCAGGGACAGCCCATCTCTGGCGGATTTGGTGGCTTTGGCTATGGCCTTGGCTATGGCCGTGGATTTGGCTATGGGCTGGGAGGCCTGGGCTGCTATGGCAGGAGGGGCGGCTACATCTGCTAAGGGCCCTCAGCACCACCCCTGACACAAACACCCACTCCCTGGAACTCATCTCAGGCATTGAAGATGCATCTCTGGTCAAGGTTCTCAAACAGTTTCAGCAATTCCAGCTCCTGCTCTCGGGGTTCCAAGCAAGGCAGTAGCCAAGGGGCCAGCCCAGGCTGCCTGCAAACATGGACCATCTGCCTCCTGCTCTTCTCCCTCTCTGTGCTCTGCATCGCCCATTTGGCTCTGTCCAGCTCCTCTGCTGCAAACTCCTTCTCCCAAGCCAGACACCATTGGGCACCTCTGCCTGGCTGCTCCCACTGTGGGGCAGGAAGGCCTTGGTGCTCTGGCCAAACCATCTGCAAGCAAGGGGCCCTCAACTGATCGTTGCCCTACTTGCACCTCAGACCAGCTCCCTTCCACTGGCTGCTCCTGAGTGTTCACTGTTCTACCTCAATAAAATTTTCCTGCATCATAACTTCACAAGACTCCTTCTTCATTCTTCTCCCGAGACACTTTGAGATTAAGCCAATGTTGTTGATACTATTGGGATTGATGAAAAAAAGCTTCAAGACCTCTCGTAGGAATTATTTCCCCAATTCCATTACCCACTGGTACACTTTCAGTTCTTCCAGGGCACCGCAGCAACCTTTCAGTTGCTTGAACACACGCCTGGATCCCTCAATGCAGGTGTGTCCGTGATTCTGACACAAAGCCCTCCTGGCTGGTGGGCTCACTTTGGCTGGACACCAGTTCCTCCAGACCCTCATCATCTCCCAAGGGCATTTACAGATCTGCTCGAGGAGGTCCATGTCTTCCCTTTTTTTGTGTCCTCAGAGTGGAGCACACAAATTCAGTCTCCTCATAGTGCAGCAGAGGGGCAGAATGTGCTGCCCTCACTGTGGGGATAACCCCAGGACATGGGGGATTTTGCTCAGCTCATTAACATTGCCAGAACATGTCCAATTCATCACCATTCAGGTTTTGAAAATTTTTAAGGTATTTTTATAGTGTATTGGTTATTATTTATTCATTAGTGTAGAGGTAGAGTTTTGGTTGGCTTTTATTTTTAGTATTGTTTAGGGTTAGTTGAATAGTTTTGAGTGTAGTAAGCTGGTTTGGGTTTTTTTATTGGTTTTTGTGATTTGTATAGGGTTTTATGTGGTTGTTTTTTATTTTTGATTTATTTTTATAATGTGGTAAGAATTATTAATAAAAAGAGTCTATTGTGGTTTTTTGTTGGTAGTTAGTTATATGGTGGTGTTTTTTCAGTCTGTGGTGTTTTGGTTTTTTTTTTTGTTTGTTTTTACTAGTGAGCTAAAGTTTTTATTTTTTGGTTAGATGCTAATTTAGTTTTTTTATAGGGGTGTGTAAGTGTGTAAGTCCTTCTCCTCAGGGATGCTGTTAATTAACTCATTGCCCATCCAACATCCATTGCTGAGACTGATCCAATCCAGGTGCAGGACCTTCCTCTTGGCCCTGCTGACCTTCACAAGCTTCACACCAGCCCATCTACACAGCCTTTCTGGTACCCTCTGGCTGCCATCCATTCCCTCCAGACCATAAACAAGACCACTGACCTTGGTGTCTTCCCCAGTCTAACCAAGAGGACACCCAAACTCACTCTCCATGTCCCTGACAAAGATGGGAAGTTGCAATGGTTCCATTATCAATCCCTGTGGGCCACCACTCATCCCTGTTCTCCACACGGGACCACAACTTTTCAGTGAGACCATCCTGCCCATTTCTTATCCAGCCAGATGTCCAGCCATCAACTCCAGCTTAGATACAAGGACGTTGTCTGGCACAGGAACAAAAGTTTTGCACAAGTCCAGATACAGGATACTGGCTCTCCATCTCTTCATCCACCCATAGTGGAACCAATACCAACCCACTAAAGCTGTCGCCAGTGTCAGATGGACATGGCCTCAAGAGCAGAACATGGAATTTCAGAGCTGTTTGATGCAAAACAGTCCCAACCTCATGACACAGCAGGCTCTGCCAGGCAACAGCTTCTGCCTGGAAAATATCCCAGTGTCATAGACAGAGGCTGTCCCAAACCTTCACCCACGGATCATCCTCAAGGCCATACTCTTGATCTCCTCTGGCAGAGTCTTGTCTTCCCTGATCCCAGTAATCCATAGATGAAGAGTTCTCCAATATCACCAGAGCAGAGGGGCAGAACCTTCTGCACCGGGACTGGAGCAATCCCAAACATGCAGGGTAAAGGAGGGGTGATGAGAGGGTTGAGAGCAGCCCCAGGGAGGAGCACTTGGGGCGTTGGATGAAGAATTGGATGTGCCCCAGCCATGTGCACTCACTGACCAGAAACTCCTCCTGTGTCCTGGGCTCATCCCACAGTGTGGGCAGCACAAGAGAGTGGGGGAATCAAGCCATCTGCTCTCCTGTACTAAAATCAGAATTCTGTGTTGAGCTCTGAGCTCACAAATACAAGGAAGACGTAGATGTGCTTCACAGGATCTGTAGAAGGGCATGGAAGATGATGAGGGACAGAAGCAACTGCTGTCCAGCAAAAGTGAACATACCACCCATTCAGAGAGGCTTGGGCCAGAGGCAGGGATAGATCTGCATTAGTGTATCCAGGTCTGTGATTCAGTAACTGAAGGATTTGTGGGATGCACAAGAGGAGCAAAGCGTACCAGTTTTTAGAGTAGGGAAATAAATCATAAAAGAGGATCTGGAGCACTTTTCCACCAACTCCAATGGATGCTGGAACCCTGACAGAGAGCTGAGTGAGACTGGAAGGGTCTTGGCATCAGAAAGAAGAAGAACTCAACTTAAAATCTGATGCAGGAAAACTTTATTGAGGTAGAAGAATGAGAGGCAATAAGCAGCAAATGGAAGGGAGCCAGGCTGAAGTGCAAGTAGGGCAACCATCAGCCAAGGTCCTTTGCTTGGAGGAGGCTTTGCCAGATCATAAATGCCTTCCTGCCCCACAGTGGGAGCGTGGTGTACCAAGGGCCCTTAGCAGATGTAGCTGCCCCTTCTGCCATAGCAGCCCAGGCCTCCCAGCCCATAGCCAAATCCACGACCATAGCCAAAGCCACCAAAGCCACCAAATCCGCCAGAGATGGGCTGTCCCTGGGCATTGAGCTCAGTGCCCAGAGCAGCGGAGGAGGTGGATCCGACGGCGGTGTTCTGGGGGAAGGAGGTCATGATGGGTCCTGGCAGGGTGACCAGCACAGGGGAAGGGTTGATGATGACGTGGGAATCCTGGCATTGCAGGGCACAGGGCTCGTTGCAGCTGTTGGCCAGCGGGGTGGGTCCGCAGGGACTGCAGAAGCTGTTGCAGGCCATGGGTGTGGTGTGGAGGGTCCTGGAAGAGAGAAGGGTGAGGCAGGGCAGGGGTGTGGGCAATGATGCACGGGAGTGATGGAGTGTGGAGGGTGTTGTGGGTCTGTGGGGAGGTGTGAGGGCTGCTGAGGCTGGGGCTGAGTGTGCTGGAGGAGAAGGGCCAGGGGTGCAGGCGCAGGAGGGTCAGGGTCGTGAGGCTCACCTGGTTGTCAGCAGGAGCAAGAGGAGAAGGTGTCAGGAGAAGTGTGTGAGGGAGAGAGGCTCTGCACTGGCTTTTATGCTGATCCTGGATGGGCAGGACAGCCTTGTCCCATGGCCTTGGGGCATTTTTGAGGCAGCAGCTTTTGGCTGTCCCAGCCTGCTGAGTCATGAGGTAGGGAATGTTCTCCTTCAACCATTTCCACAATTCCTTATCCTGCTCTTGAAGCTGTGTCCATTTGACCTTGGCAGCAGCTTCTACCTGGGAGTTGGTATTTGGGAGTATTTGACTGTTCCGTGTGTGCCAGGGAAGGTGAATAAACAGCCACAGCCCAGGGAAGGCGCAATGTCATCAGTGCGGTCATTTTGCGGCAGTTGTTTTCTGTGGTTTGTGGGTGCCTGGGACTCTTTTCAGTGCTGCTGGATGTCCATCAGTCATTGTGTTGCACCCAGGAATGCTGAGGGAGCTGCTGATGTCCTCAGAAGGTCACTCTGCAATAACTTGGAAAGGTCACAGTGCCTGAGAGCCCTTCATGACAGAGGAAAGAAATCTCCTCTATTCTGTGTTTTCAATGATATCAAGAAACAGGATCAGGGAAACAAGAGACAATCCAGGGTTGAACTTCATCCATTGTACTTGTATTTTGAAATTTATACAATTTACACAACAATATACTCTGCCATTCAAAGTGTATTCCTTGACCTCATTCAGGAATCCAATAAACAACAAACGGGGCCCAATCCCTTTTTTCTCAGGCTGCTCTGTGACATCAATTCCTTTTTTCCATGTTCAAGCCACAAATTTTCATAACTTATAATTAGTAAGACCTAATGTGTTGTTCCTATGAGCAAACCCCAATAATTACTAACGGACAGCCAGTAAGCTCCTCTTTCCTTTTGTGTCATGGAGCAGTTGTTCCTCTGTGGAATTGTGCAATTTCATGTTCTGCTCCTGAGGCCATCTCCATCTGACCTTGGTGGTAGGCTAAGTTGCAAAAATTAGAGACCAAGGTGTTGATTGTGAGTGTCACGACTTGTAGAAGATTCAACCACAGCTTAGGAGATTTGGGGTGTCACCACTGAGGTCATTCTATGGCATATTGACAACATGTCCCATTTGCATTTTTGCCTCCCGCCTGAAAGAAATTCCAGCTCTTTCCACTTCTCATCTTAAGGATCCTCCACTCCCATCAGTGCCATGGTCTCTTGGCCAACCATGTCCATGGTCTTGTTCCATTGAGGAGCCCCAACAGTGGTGTGGAATAGGATGTTCAACTCCCATAACCTGCCTGTATTTCTTTTCCTAATTCTGTCCTGGTAACTGCTGGAGTTTTCACAGCCAAGGCTACATGGCCACCTCATGATCCATTTATGGAATTTCAGCCCAGAGCAGTGACCATATCCAAGGTTGCAGAGAAGTAGGTTTGAACAGAAGGAATGGCTGGGGGTTACGTGAAGACATGAAATAACACCCAAATTCCTGTAGGCTTTGTTTGCCTCTTCAACATTCAAAACAAACCAGCTCCAATCCATTGACCTCTGTTTCTCCCAATTGAAATATGCAGTCAAGGTCAAATGGACACAGACTCAAGGGAAGAACATAGAATTGCAGAAAATCAGGAAGGAAAACAGTCCCCACCTCATGACTCACCAGGCTGGGCCAGCCAAGAGCAGCGGCCTCAAAAATGCCCCAAGGCCATGGGACAAGGCTGTTCCGCCCCTCCAGGACCAGCATAAATACCAGCACAGAGCCTCTCTCTCACACACACTTCTACTGACTTCTCCTCGTGCTCCTGCTGACAACCAGGTGAGCCTCAAACCCCTGACCCTCCTGCTCCTGCACCCCTGGCCCCTCTCTTCCAGCACACTCAGCCCCAGCCTCAGCAGCCCTCACGCCTCCCCAGAGCCCCACAACAGCCTCCACTCTCCCTCACCCTGCTGACACTCCATCCCTCACACCCCCACACCCCTGCCCTGCTTTATCCTCCTCTCTTCCAGGCACCCTCCACATCACACCCATGGCCTGCAACAGCCTCTGCCGTCCCTGTGGACCCACCCCGCTGGCCAACAGCTGCAACGAGCCCTGTGCCCTGCAATGCCAGGATTCACACGTCATCATCAACCCTTCCCCTGTGCTGGTCACCCTGCCAGGACCCATCATGACCTCCTTCCCCCAGAACACCGCCGTCGGATCCACCTCCTCCGCTGCTCTGGGCACTGAGCTCAATGCCCAGGGACAGCCCATCTCTGGTGGCTTTGGTGGCTTTGGTGGCTTTGGCTATGGCCGTGGATTTGGCTATGGGCTGGGAGGCCTGGGATGCTATGGCAGGAGGGGCGGCTCCATCTGCTAAGGGCCCTCAGCACCACCCCTGACACCACCACCTCAGGAGTCTGCTAAAACTGCAAGCCAATCACCTTGGCTGATGGTCACTGTACTTGCATCTTACACTGGATCCCTTCCACTTTGTTCTCCTGCCTGTTCCTTTGCCTCAATAAACTTTTCTTGCATCAAAACCCGAGAAGCCTCCTGTTCTTTTTTAATTTAAATGGTCTCACATCCTCACTGAGTACATTCCACGGCTCAACAGGACACTGGACTACATGGATTTGACCAAAAATATCTTCCCTTACAAATATGTCAAAATAACCAATAACAGAGTCTGGCATGGGAAGCAGAGGAGGGAACACCTTCTACAATCTGTCACACACATCTCAGATGCTACACCAAAGATTGGACACATCAGTGCTCTCCTGGGTACAGCTCTGGTAAAGCCTTTCCATGCTAGTGAACACTTGACAAACTCTTCCCAGCCGGTCTCTTGAACCCTTGCAGCAAACTGAGGAACTACGTGAACCACTCTGTCAGGAAATCTGGAGTGCAAGTGCTTCGACTCCCCTGCTCCAGCAGAGCCAGCAAGGGCAGCCTTTCCAGCACCATGGACAGTTCAGTGATAGGTCTCTCATGACAGCCGCTCCAACACATTTTCCACTCTGTGGCCAACGTCACAATGAAAGATTTTTGTATTCTTTGCCCAGGGAATTCCGTTTTGTTTCACTTGTGTCCTTGCTGTGAGCAAGCCCTGCACATGAGTACTGTTGAGAACAGCCGGGCTCCCTTGTCTTCATCCGCCACCATCAGGGATTTGCACACACTGATAACATCCCCCAATCCATCCTTGTCCACCGTGAGTCCCAGCTGTCTCAGACTATCCTCTAGGAATGATTCTCCAACCCCTTTGAAGTCTTGTTGTCCTGAATTGGTCTGGATTCACTAAATCTACTTCATTTTCACACTGGGGAGCCCAGGACTGCCCACAACACCTCACATGGGACCTCACCAGGGCTGAACAGACAGTTCACTTCTCTCTGCTTGGTCATACACTTTCCCCATCCTAACCTGGACACTTGCATTCCCTTTTCCCACACAGGGACACCTCTTGCTCCATTTTTTCTCAACCACAACCACAAAACAAAGGCTTTTTCATAGAAGAAAAAAATTGTGACCGACACTCAGGCATTCCTTCTTACCTGGGATGACTTCTCCCAGCAAACAGCCCTTGGCAGAACCCCTTTCTGCCCTGACAGAACCCCATCAGATGTCCAGAACCTCTCAGGTTTTCTGTGTTGGCCCAATGGATCCAATTCCTGGCCTACAGCACTGGGGACTTGCTGCCATCTGGACTTTGGGACACTCACCACAAGCCTCTGGGTCTAGCCCTTCAGACTTTTCTCAGATGTCCACGCTGGGCACTGATACAACCCGGACTTGCCCGAGTTGTTTTTGAGGATCATGCAATGCTCACCTGCAACAATCCTGGGCAGCCTCCAAATCCTCCTTCTGACAATCAAAAGTGGCCTCATGCTTTGGCACATGGCCCATGTAAAAATCCAAATGGTCCCAGATACCAAAAGCTTAAAAATAAGAGGAGCACCAAGACACGCACAGAGCACAGTCAAGAGGAAAGGTCAGGTTTAGTGTCAGGCTTAGCCAGATGGGATCAGTGTGGGGAGGGATGAAATGTGAGGGAAGGAGAAACACCTCCAGCACAACTGTGAATTCCAGAGCAGCCTGACAGGGCTGGGAGGGAATGGGGCCCCTCTTAAAAAAACATCCACAAACCACAGCACATAAATGTCACACAGTGACCTCGCTGATGACACCCTGGTGCTCCAATGCTTTGGTTGTTTACTCTGCCCTCCCTGACATGAACTTTCCATGCACATCCTCCCAAATACCTACTCACATTTAAAAACAGCTGCCAAGGTGAGAAGGAAAAGGAGTCAAGAGCAGGACATGGAATCATAGAATTCCATAAAGAAATATCCAGGTCATGACAGAAAAGGAAAAATGAGTTTGCAAATTATCAGCAAATTATTGGGTTTTGCTCACAGGAACAAAATATAAAGACTTACATGTTATACCTCATCCCTTTAATGTGGAATAAATGAAGTCATGTCACAGACAAGCTGGGGAAAAAAGTGATCAGGCCAGCTTTACTGATTGTTTGGGTTTTTTAATTTCTGAATGAGGTCAAGACATAGACTTTAATTGGCTGAGTATATTGGCATGTAAAGTTGAGAATTCTATATGGACCTGAAAAATGGAACAAACTCAGAGTGAACAACCTCTCCTTTTCCAGATGCTGTCACTTCATCTGACTGAAGACACAAGGAGATGGGCTCCCTTTCATTCATCAGAAACTGCTCCTAGGTATGAGGACCTTTCCAAGTTATTGCAGAGTGACATTCTGAGGACATCAGCAGCTCCCTCAGCATTCCTGGGTGCAACACAATGACTGATGGACACCCAGAGGCAAAGAATAGGGCCCAGTCATCAGAAGGAACCCACAAACCACAGAACATCAGAGCCACAAAATTACCTTACCTGATGACATTGCAGTTCTCTGGGGTTCTGGCTGTTTATTCATTCCTGCCTGACACAACATGAAACAATCAAATCCTCCCAAAGACCAGCTCTCCCTTTAAGTGGCCACCAAGGTGAGATGGACACAGCCCAAAGGGAAGGACACAGAATTGCAGAATTGCATAAAGAAAAATGCTCCCCACGTCAGGACTCACCAAGCAAGAACTGCAGCCTACAAAATGCCCCAAGGCCATGGGACAAGGCTGTCCCGCCCCTCCAGAACCAGCATAAAAGCTGGCCCAGAGTCTCTCTCCCTCACACACTTCTCCTCGAGCCTGCTCCTCCTGCTCCTGCAGACTACCAGGTGAGCCTCAAGCTTTGACCAGCCTCAGCAGCCCTCATGCCTCCCCACAGCCCCACTACAGCCTCCATACTCCATCACCTCCTGCACCCCCACATCCCTGCCCTGCCTCATCTCCCTCTCTTCCAGGCACCCTCCACACCACACCCATGGCCTGCTACAACCGCTGCAGTCCCTGCGGACCCACCCCGCTGGCCAACAGCTGCAACGAGCCCTGTGCCCTGCAATGCCAGGATTCCCGCGTCATCATCGACCCTTCCCCTGTGTTGGTCACCCTGCCAGGACCCATCATGACCTCCTTCCCCCAGAACACTGCCGTCGGATCCACCTCCTCGGCTGCTGTGGGCACTGAGCTCAGTGTGCAGGGACAGCCCATCTCTGGCGGATTTGGCTTTGGCCTTGGCTATGGTCGTGGATTTGGCTATGGCCTGGGAGGCCTGGGCTGCTATGGCAGAAGGGGTGGCTACATCTGCTAAGGACTGGTTCACCACCTTGGGGCTCTGGCAACAGCTCCTGCAATCAAAGCACCTTGCCCGATGGTTGCCTGGCTTGCAACTCACACCAGATGCATTCCGTCTTTTTTCTCCTCTGTCTTCACTCTTTTCCCTCAATAAAGTTATATTGCATCAAAGCCTGAGAAGTTTCCTCTTCTTTTTGATTCCAAATTCTCTCACATCCTCACCCAGCACACTGTGAGGCCTTAATAGGCTGTTGGCATAGGGGAAAAAGGCTGGAGCACCTTTCTTAGGACATACATTCCCAGCAGTAATCACAAGAATTGCACAGGAAGCAGGGTTGAAGTGTGATCTTCCAGAATGTGTCACAAGCCCATCACCTGCTACACCAAAGGCTTTTTCACACCAATTCTCTCCTGCTCATGGCTCTGAAAAAGCTACTACGTGCCAGGAGACACTTAACAAACTCTCTTCCCCAGCTGGATCCTCATACCCTCCCTGTAAACAGTCACAAAATCATACATTTTGGGAGGAACACCGGAGAGCAAGAGCTTAATTTCCTACTGCTCGAGTCAGACCAACAAGACCAGGAATTCCAGGACCATGGGCAGTTCCAGTTCTGGATCTCCCAGGACAGACTCCAACACCTTTTCCATTCTGTGACCACCCTCACACTGAAAAATGCTTCTCTTCCTTGCCCATGGAATTACATCTGTTTTCACTTGTGTCGTTGCCCTGTTATCCTTCACATGTGCACTGCTGAGGACGGCTGTGATCCCGCATCTTCATTCCCTACCATCAGGAATTTACACTCACTAGTGACATGCCTTTCTCCATCCTTGTCTCCGGGAGTCAAAGATTTCTGAGTCTCATCTGTGAATGATCTCCCAGTCCCTTTAGAATCTTGTTGGCCGCAAACTGGTTTTGTTTCTAAGTTCAGGATTATCTTCCACTGGGGAGCCAAGAACTGCCCAAACCACACCACATGGGACCCAGTGAGTGCTCTAAAGAGAGGAGGGACCACCTCTCCCAACTTCATGGCAAGAAGTGTCTGAAATCTATCTTCGACACTGATGATGCCTTTTCAACTAAAGCTTCATTGAGATCTTGTGGTCTCTTTGTTCTCCACCAGCACTACAGGGTCCTGCTCAGCAAAGCTGCTTTCCAGATTCTCAGCCCACAGCATGACCCAGGGCCAAGTGCCATTCCTGTCCAGATGCAGAACTTCTCATTTCCCGCTCTTGAAATGCAGGAGATTCCTTTTACACTCAGTCTCCAGGTCTCTCTGACTGGTGGAACAGCCAAGTGGTGCCTCAGACACCCCATCACCTGCCAGCTTGGTGAAGAGGCAACTCTCCAACTGCCCACATAGAAAGGAAGACTCCAGGCACTCACACCTGGCACAGATGCAAAGCCCAGACCAGCCTGACTGACCTGGGATAATTTGGGGCCCCTCTTCACAACACACACAAAAACTCAAAACTATGAGTTCCATGGGTTCCTCACTGATGACACTCCAACTCTACATAATATTGCTCACATCTTCAGTCCCCTTTGACATGCACCATCAACACCAGCCTTTGGTTTCAGATACCCACACTTTAAAGGAGGAATGACTGCAGTAGAAGGGGCAGTTCCACATGCACAGCACAGCTGCAAATCCAACACCAGCCAGACAGGGCTGGGAGGGAATGGGGCCTTCTTCATAACACACCCACAAATTAAACCACACAAGTGCCACAAAATTACCTCACTGATGACACCAAGAGTTTTCTGAGGCTTTTTTTGCATATTCTGGTTTCTCTGACACACATTTTCCATGCCAATGCTCCCAAATACCAACATTCACTTTAGAGATGCCGCCAAGGTCAGATGGACATGGTCTCCTTAGAGCAAGACATGACACGGCAGAGTTGTGGGGAGGAAAACACTCCTCACATCATGACTTGCCAGTCTGGGCCTGGCAGAACCTGTAACCTGCAAAATGCCCCAAGGCCATGGGACAAGGCTGTCCCACCCTTCTAGGACCAGCATAAAAGCTGGTCCAGAGTCTCTCTCTCTCACAAGCTCCTCCTGACTCCTTCTACTCCTGTTCCTCCTGACAACAAGGTGAGCCTCAATCCCCTGGCCTGCCTGCTCCTGCACCCCTGGACCCCTCTTCCAGCACATTCAGCCCCAGCCTCCCCACAGACCCTCCAACAGTCTCCACACTTCTTCACCCCTCGCACCCCCACACCCCTGCCCTGCCTCACCCTTCTCTCTTCCAGGCACCCTCCACACCACACCCATGGCCTGCAACAGCCTCTGCCGTCCCTGCGGACCCACCCCGCTGGCCAACAGCTGCAACGAGCCCTGTGCCCTGCAATGCCAGGATTCTCATGTCATCATCAACCCTTCCCCTGTGCTGGTCACCCTGCCAGGACCCATCATGACCTCCTTCCCCCAGAACACCGCCGTCGGATCCACCTCCTCCGCTGCTCTGGGCACTGAGCTCAATGCCCAGGGACAGCCCATCTCTGGCGGATTTGGCTTTGGCCTTGGCTACGGCCTGGGAGGCCTGGGCTGCTATGGCAGAAGGGGCTATGGCAACATCTGCTAAGGGCCCTCAGCACCACCCCTGACACCACCAGCCCTGGGCTGTGGCTACAGCTCCTGCAACTAAAGCACCTCGGCTGATGGTCTCTCTACTTGCGCTTCACACTGGATCACTTCTGCCTCTTTCTCGTGCCTTTTAACTCTTTTGCCTCAATAAAGTTTTCCTGCATCAGATCCTGACATGTCTCATCATCTTTATAAATTCCAGTGGTCTCAGATCCTCACCTCACACAGTGTCAGACAGGGCATTGGGGTGAAGGGAAAAAGGGCACAACCTATTTCTTAGTAAATATGTCACCACAATTAAGAACCAAGACTGGCACAGGAAGCACGGGATTGGGAGGACTTTCCAGGACCTGGCACAAGCCCATCACCTGCTACACAAGTGTTTTGACACATTGATGGTCTTCTGAGCACAGCTCTGATAGACTGTCTCCATGCCAGCACACACTTGACAAAGTGTGAGTTCCCAGCAGAACTCTTGAAACCTCTCAGCAGAGTCACAAAATCATCCACTTGGGCAGGAACTCTAGGATGCAAGTGCTTCATTCCCCTCAGCTCAAGAAAGACTAACAAGAGTGGGATTTCAAGAACCATGGACAGTTCAGGTTTGGCTCTCTCGGGATAGCGACTCCACCATGTCTTCCGCTCTTTGTCCACCCTCACATTGAAAAATTTTTCCCTTCTTTGCCCATTGAATTTCATCTGTTTTCACTTGTGTCTTTGCCCACTTTTACAGCATGGTTTCATTACTGTGGATAAATGGATTCCCTTGACTTCATTCCTGCCATCTGGGATTTTCATACATTGATGACACCCCACTGTCCATCCTTGTCTCCTGGGAGTCTCAGCTCTCCCAACCTCTCTTCTATGACAGACTTTCCAGCCCTTTCAGTATGTTGGTTGTCCTGTATTTTTGTGAATTAAATTTCCCTAATAGGAAACTAAACCTCCACTAGAGAAACTAAAGTTCATTCCCTCTTCTCCACAGCTTGGTGAAAGGGAAACAAGACTGGTGTTAAAAAATTTCCATTCAGACAATTTCAGACAGCAATAAGGTCGATCCTCTTCCTCTGAAAATTGAACATCCCCAGTTTTTTCAGCTTCTCCTCACCTGCCTTGTTCTCCTTTTCCTTCAGCTACTTTCCTTTCCATGTGTCAGTCAGAACACAGCACTGTGACCCCACGGGGTGACCTTGCTGGGCCCAGCTGAGACAACTGCTATGGATCAACCAGCACTGGACTTTAGGGAGCTTGAGTGACCTTCATAAATCTCAGGAATTGCTTTCCCATCTCCATGGAGAAAGGCCTGGCATATAGATCGGGCAGGAGAGATGGAGCCAAGGCAGGCAGGAATGCACTGGAAGGAGCAGCCCCTCAGCCCCAGAACACCTGCAAAGCCCAGACCAGCCTGACATGGCTGGCAGGGAATGGGGCCCCTCTTCACAACACACACAAAAACCACGGCACAGCAGTATCACAGGGTGGCATCAGTGATGACACCCCACCTCTCCCAAGCTTCGGTAATGCCTTCACCCCACGCTGACATGCACCATCAACAGCAGTTTTTAACCTCTAATAATCACAGTTAAAAGCTGCAGTCAAGGTCAGATGGACACAGACTCAAGAGAAGGACATGGAATAACAGAATTCCAAAAACAAACACCTGCACCATGACAGGGAAAGAAAGACGATGTTGCCGACCAGAGCTAGTAATTATTGGGTTTTGCTCACAGGAACACAATGTTAAGCCTTAAAGGATACAGGTTATGAAACCATATGACCTTCATGTGGAGTAAGACAACTGATGTCACAGACCTACCTGAGCACCCATTTCTTGTGTTTTTAATGACTTTCTTAATGAGGTCAAGGAATACAATTTAAATGACAGAGTGCATTATCATGTAGATTTGAGAATTCCAAAAGGACCATAACACTGGAACAAGTTCAGCCTGAACAGTCTCTCCTTTTCCAGATTTTCTCCCATTGCATTCAAGGCAGAATGCCACAAGCTCTCTTTAATCCTTCAGGCACTCCCAGGCACTGGGACCTTGCCAAGCTATAACACAGGGACCTTCCCAGGACATCAGCAGCTCCCTCAGCATTCCTGGGTGCAACACAATGACTGATGGAAATCCAGTGGCACGGAACAGAGTCCCAGTCTTCACAAGGCACTGACAAAGCACAGCACACAAATGCCACAAAATTACTTCACTGAGGACATTGTAGTTCCCCAGGGCTAAGGCTGCTTATTCAGTCCTCCCTTACAAACATTAATAAATAAATACTCCCAAATACCAACTCCTGATTGAAAGCTGCAGCCAATGTCAGATGGTCACTGACTCAAAGAACTGGACATGGAATTGCAGAGTTGTGGGAACAAAAACACTCCGCACCTCATGACTCAGCAGGATAGGTCAGCCAAGAACTACCGCCTGCCAAATGCCCCAAGGCCATGGCACAAGGCTGTCCCGCCCCTCCAGGACTAGCATAAATACCAGCCCAGAGCCTCTCTCCCTCACACACTTCTCCTCAAGCCTTCTCCTCTTGCCGACAACCAGGTGAGTCTCAATCCCCTGACCCTCCTTCTCCTGCACCTCTCACCCCTTTCATCTCTTACAGTCGGCCCCAGCCGCTGCAGCACTCATGCCTCCCCACAGCCACACAACAGCCTCCACACTCCCTCACTCTCCTGCATCATTGCTCACACCTCTGCCCTGCCTCAACCCTCTCTCTTCCAGGCACCCTCCACACCACACCCATGGCCTGCTACAACCGCTGCAGTCCCTGCGGACCCACCCCGCTGGCCAACAGCTGCAACGAGCCCTGTGCCCTGCAATGCCAGGATTCCCACGTCATCATCAACCCTTCCCCTGTGCTGGTCACCCTGCCAGGACCCATCATGACCTCCTTCCCCCAGAGCACCGCCGTCGGATCCACCTCCTCCGCTGCTCTGGGCACTGAGCTCAATGCCCAGGGACAGCCCATCTCTGGTGGCTTTGGTGGCTTTGGTGGCTTTGGCTATGGCCGTGGATTTGGCTACGGCCTGGGAGGCCTGGGCTGCTATGGCAGGAGGAGCGGCTACATCTGCTAAGGGCCCTCAGCCCCACCCCTGTCACCACCAGCTCCATGCTCTGCCAACAGCTCCTGCAAGCAAAGCACCTCAGCTGATGGTTGCCCTACTTCTACCTCAGGCCCGATCCTTTAAAATACTTTCTTCTGTGGTTTCTTTTGTTTTGTTTTGTTTTTTGACTTAGTAAAGATTTCCTGCATCAAAGCAAAGCCTGATGTGTCTCCTCATCTTTACTCATTGTTATGAATTCCAGTGGTGTCACCTCCTTACCCAACACACTGCCAGGAATAAAGAGACTGTTGAACTGAATGGAAAAAAGTCTCAAACCTTTCCTAGTAAATACATCTCCACCAGTAGTAATCAAGACTGGTATGGGAACCATGGATTGAGGGGAGACACAAACCCATCACCTACCACACCAAAGGCTTTGACACAACAAATCTCTCTTGCTTATGGCTCTTTTCAGGTCTTTCTGGGCCAGTACACACTTGACAAACTGTCTTCCCAGCAGGACTCCCTAACCCTCCCCCAAAAAATAGGAACAACATAATCCAATTTGTCAGGGACTTTGGAGTGCAATTGCTTCATTCTCTTCTGCTCGATCGTAGCCAGCAGGAGTCGGATTTCCAGGACCTTGGACAGTTCAGAGCTGGCTCTCCCAGAACCGGTACTCGACCACCTCTTTTACTCTGGGACAAACCTCGTACTGAAAAAGGTTTTCTGCCTTTCCCAGGGAATTCCATTTGTTTTCACTTGTGCCTTTCCCTCTTGTCCTGCATGTGTGCACTGCTGAGAGCAGCCAGGGTCCTTTGACTTCACCCTCAGCAATTAGGAATTTGTGCACACTGATGACATCCCTATGTCCAGCCTCGTCCTCTGGGAATCCCACCTCTCACATTCTCTCCTCTGGGAAAGATTCTCAAGGCCCTTTAAAATCTTTTGGGCCCTGAACTGGTGTAAATTCACCAAATCTACTTCATTTACATGTGGGAAGCCCAGAACTGCTGAGAACACCTCACATGGGATCTCACCAGTGCTCAGGAGACACCAAGAGTCACTTCCTCCTGTTTCATCACAACACTGTTCCCAATCTGGACCTGAAGACTTGGGGTCCCTTTTCCCCACAATGACACAGGGACACCTCCTGCTCCACTTTTTTTTCACCCAGAAACACAAGGGCGATTTTTCAGAAGAAAACTATTCTTACCTTTAATGCTCATACATTCCTTCCTACCTGGGACGACTCCTCCCAACAAACAGCTCTTGGCAGATGCCCTTGCTGAGCTTCAGCATCAGATTTTCAGGGTTGCCCCAGTGGATCCAACTCCTGGGCTACAGCACTGGGGACTTGCTGCCATCTGGACTTTTGGACACTGACCACAAACCTCCAGGTCCAGCCCCTCAGACCTTTCTCAGGCCACCACTCTGGGCCCTGACACAACCTGGACTTGCCTGGTTGTCAAAGATCATGAAATGCTCACCTGCAACAACCCTGGGTGACCTCCCAATTCTTGTTCTGACAACCACAACTGGTCTGAGCCCTTTGCATCCATCCCAAGTTGGGACATAAATCACCCCAGATAGCAAAATCTTACAGGCAAGAGGACCACCAAGATATCCACAGAGCAGAGTGAACAGGAAAAGTCAGGTCTAGTGTCAGGCTTAGTCAGGTGGGATCAAGGTGGGGAGCAACAAATGTGAGGGAAGGGGCAACACCTTCAGCACATCACAGAGCAGCCTGATGTGGCTGGGAGGGAACGGGGCTCCTCATCACAGCACATCCATAAAACAGAGCACAGGAGTGACACGGGGTCATTTCACTGATGACACCACACCTCCTACATTTTGGCTGTTTATTGGGCCCAGCCTAACGCCCATCTTCCATGCAAACCCTCTCAAATATCAACTTGCACTTAAAAGCTGCTGTCAAGGTTAGATGGACAAGGCCTCAAGAGAATGACATGGAATCATAGAATTTAATGAAGAAATGCCTATACCATAACAGAGAAGGAAAGAGGAGTACGCTGACCGTAATTATTGGGTTTTGCTGACAGGAACAGAGTATTAAGTAAGACTTAAGGGATAAAAGATATGAAACCTGAGAGCTTGAATGCAGAATAAAAGAATTGAAGTCACAGACCAGCCATGATAAAAAAAGGATTAAACACTCTTGACTGGTGGGTTTCTTTGATTTCTTAATGATGTTAGGATATACACTTAAAATTAAAGAATTTGCTGTCATGTAATTCTTGAAACCCAAATGGACCTTAAAAATGAAGCAAATCCATCCTGATGAGGACCTGGTTTTCCAGTTCTGTCTCTTGATCTCATTCAAGACACAAAGGGATGAGTCCAGTCTTCACAATAAACCACAGCACACAAGTGCCACAAAATTACCTCAATGATGACATCACACATCTCCTGGGCTCTGGTTGTTTATTCAGCCCTCCCTGACAGGTGCTGAACAATCACATCCTCCCAAACACCAACTCTCACTCTAAAGCTGCCGCCAAGGTCAGATGGACACAGACTCAAGAGCAGGACATGGAATTGCAGAATGGCATAAAAGAAACCACTCCTCACCTCATGACTCACCAGGCTGGGCCAGCCAAGAGCTGCTGCCTCAAAAATGCCCCAAGGCCATAGGACAAGGCTGTCCCGCCCCTCCAGAACCAGCATAAAAGCCAGCCCAGAGTCTCTCTCCCTCACACACTTCTCCTCAAGCCTTCTTACCTTGCTCCTGCCCAAAACCAGGTGAGCCTCAATCCCCTAACCCTGCTGGCCCCTGGCCCTTCTCTTCCAGCATGCTCAGCCCCAGTCTCTGCAGCCCTCACACCTCCCCACAGCCCCACTACAGCCTCCACACTCCACCACGCTCCTGCATTGCTGCCCCTCTCACGCCCACACCCCTACCCTGCCTCACCCTTCTCTCTTCCAGGCACCCTCCACACCACACCCATGGCCTGCTACAACCGCTGCAGTCCCTGTGGACCCACCCCACTGGCCAACAGCTGCAACGAGCCCTGTGCCCTGCAATGCCAGGATTCCCGCGTCTTCATCGACCCTTCCCCTGTGATGGTCACTCTGCCAGGACCCATCATGACCTCCTTCCCCCAGAGCACTGCCGTCGGATCCACCTCCTCCGCTGCTCTGGGCACTGAGCTCAATGCCCAGGGACAGCCCATCGCTGGCGGATTTGGCTTTGGCCTTGGCTACGGCCTGGGAGGCCTGGGCTGCTATGGCAGAAGGGGCTATGGCTCCATCTGCTAAGGGCCCTCAGCACCACCCCTGACACCACCAGCTCCATGCTCTGCCAACAGCTCCTGCAAGCAAAGCACCTCAGCTGATGGTTGCCCTGCTTGCAGCTCACACCACCTCCTTTCTCACTTCTTTCTCGTGCCTTGTAATTCTTTTCTTCAATAAAGTTTTCCTGGAATATAGCCTCATGTCTCCTCCTGTTTTGTTCTGCCATGGCTCTTGCAACTTCCCATGCTCAAAGTCAAGGGTCAACAACCCATCGGTGTGTGTGGAAAAGGGGCCACAAGACCTCTCCTGGGATGTCTGTCAACAGCAGAACCAGCCACTGGGCTTCCAGAATGCAACACAGACCCTTCCTTTTCCCAAAACCTTGGACACACTGATGCACTTGTGCCCATATCCCCAGCACAACCTCCCGATGGCAGCACACATTTATCCAACTCTTCTCCACCGGGGCTCTCTGAACATTTCAGCAATGGAATCCAGGAGTGCACAAGGAACACAGGGAAATCCATTTGTTCAAACCAACCTGGTCCCCAGACAAATCAACCACCCTTTTCTCAGCTGCCCCTCACAGAAATGGCTCTGTCAATTCTTCACCAACATCCTTGTTCTTCTTTGGACATCCTCAAGCACCTCAATGTCTTTCTTGCTCTGAGGGGCCTAAAACAGAACTCAGATTCAGGGAGTGGCCTCACCAGTACCCAATACAGTGGGACAGTCACTACAGTGGTCCTGCTGGTCCCACTACAGGTAATACAAGCCAGGATGCCACTGGCTTTTGTGGCCACCTGGGAACACATTGGATCATGTTCAGCTATTGTCAACCAGCACCTCCAGATCCTTTTCCCATTGGCAGCTTCCTAGTCACTCCTTCCCAAGTCTGGAAATTTAAGTCTTTACTAAATTCCAAGTAAAAATCATCCACAGCCTTTTCCTCACTTACTAAGGAGGTCACATTGACACCTCAGGTGATGAGGCTGGCCAAGCAGGACCTGATTTTGCTTTAGCCAGGTTGGCTGGGCATGATCACCTGGTGGTCCTGCAGGGGCTATTAAATATTCTCCAGATGATCTGCTCCAGCACCTTATGCAGGACTGGACTCAGATTGACAGGCCTGGAATTGCCCAGACCCTTCTTCTGGCCCTTCTTCTAGGGAAGAGTCCCATTTTCAAGCCTACATCAACTGAGACCTCCCCAGCTAGCCAGGAGTGCTGGCAGAAGATAGAAAGGGGCTTGGGAGCACTTTCACCAGCTCCCTCAGAGCCCTTAGGTGGATCAGTTCAAGTCTGTCACTGACCATGCTCACTGGATTAGTAGGGATTGAATTTTGCTTCCTGGTAAGGAACTTTCTCCCTCAGTAGGATGCTGTGCCCATCCCAGGAAGCAGAATCACAGCAAAGGGAATCATTTGTGCTCAAGGAACCTCTTGGAGGTGACCAAAGACTCATTGTAGAATAGTTTTGCTTGGAAAGGATCTTGAAGATTCTCTTGTCTGAACCCCTGCAGTGGAAAAAGGCACCTTCCACTATCCCAGGTTGCTCGAAGCCCTGGCCAAACTTGCCTTGATCATTACCAGGGTTGAGACAGTCACAGCTTCTCTGGGTGACTTGTGCCAGGCCCTCATCACTCAGATAGAGAATAATTTCTTCACAATATCCCATCTGGCAGTGGGAAGACATTTCCCCCTGTCCCATCACTCTCCGTTTGTGTAGGAGATCGTGGAGTTCAACCCAACCTCCTCAAGGAAGGACAGCTCAACAAGGCTGCCCATGACTTTTGTCAACTCGAGATTTAGTTGACAAAGGAGGCCATTTCCACTTGACCCATCACTTGCTAAAAGGGAGGAGAGAACAATAGTAGTCTTAACAAAAAAACTCCTTTCAGACAGCTGAAGAAGGGGAAATGATTTCTCCTTTGGCTGCCTTGTCTGCATCTAAAACTCTGCAGTTCCTAAAAGCACTACTCAAAATCTTGTTCTCCAGATCCCTCAGCAGCTGTTCCCAGGATGTATCCCACCACAGAAGAACCATTGTAACATCAGAGTGGCAAAGCCGGAGCAGAACCAAGGAGAGAGGCAAGTCCAAAAGGCAGGTCTGGTGACCTGGTGGTGACGTGAGGAAGAATGACCATGATGTAAAGGTCAGCTCCTCACTCATGGCACAGCTGCAAAGACCAGACCATCCTGACAGGGCTGTAATGGAATGGGGTCCCTTTGCACAACACACCCACGAACCGAGCCACACAAGAGCAATGGGGTGGGGACTCTGATGACACCTTTAAGTTATTGCCATCTATTCTTCATTCTTGGACACACAGCTGAAACAAAATAAAAACTGTCACTTTAAAGTTGCTGCCATGGTCAGATGAACAGGAACTCATGAGCGGGACATGACACTGCAGAGCTGGGGGAAAGAAAACACTCCCCACCTCATGACACACCAGACTGGGTCAGCAAAGAGGTGCTGCCTGCAAAATGCCCCAAGGCCATGGGACAAGGTGGGCCCGCCCCTCCTGAACCAGCATAAAAGCCGTGCCAGAGTCTCTCTCCCTCACACATTCTCCTCAAGCCTTCTGCTCCAGTGTCTACAACCAGGTGAGCCTCAAGCCCCTGACCCTCCTGCTCTTTCCCCATGGCCCTGCTCTTCCAGCAAGATTAACTCCACCCTCAGTGGCCCTCACACCTCCCCACAGACCCACAACAGCCTCCACACTCTCTTGCCTCCTTTCCCCTGCAGACAAACCACACCGTGGACTCCCCCACCCCTACCCTGCCTAACCCTCCTCTCTCTTTCCAGGCACCCTCCACACCACACCCATGGCCTGCAACAGCCTCTGCCGTCCCTGCGGACCCACCCCGCTGGCCAACAGCTGCAACGAGCCCTGTGCCCTGCAATGCCAGGATTCCCACGTCATCATCAACCCTTCCCCTGTGATGGTCACCCTGCCAGGACCCATCATGACCTCCTTCCCCCAGAACACCGCCGTCGGATCCACCTCCTCCGCTGCTCTGGGCACTGAGCTCAATGCCCAGGGACAGCCCATCTCTGGCGGATTTGGCTTTGGCCTTGGCTACGGCCTGGGAGGCCTGGGCTGCTATGGCAGAAGGGGCTATGGCTCCATCTGCTAAGGGCCCTCAGCACCACCCCTGACACCACCAGCTCTGCCCTCTGCCAACAGCTCCTGAAAGCAAAGCACCTCGGCTGGTGTTTGCCCTACCTGCTCTGCCAACCTGCTCCCTTCAATCTCTTTCTCCTTTCTCTTTGATTTTATTCCCTCAATAAAGTTCTGTTGCATAAAACCCTGAGATGCCTCCTTTTGTGTTTGAATCCCAGTGGCCTCACCTCCTTACTCAGCACAGTGCCACGAGTGAGCAGGCCATTTGGGGGGATGGAAAAGGGGCAAAAACATCTTTCTTAGCAAGGACATCACCACCTGTACCACTCAAGACTGGAAAGGGATGAAAGGGAGGAGGGGGACGAACTTCCACAACATGAGACAAGCACATCACCCAATAACACCAAAGGCTTTGAAGCACCAATGCTCTCCTGTGCATGGCTTTGTGCAAGCTTGTCAGCACACACAAGACAAACTCAGTTCCCAGTAAGATTCTCAAACACTGACCACAAACAGAAAAACAACATCATCCCCTTGGGCAGGAACCCTGGGGAACCCTCCTGCCCAAGCGAGAGCAGCGTTTCCAGAACTACGGACAGTTCAGGATTGGACTGATGAGGACAGAGACTCCAAGACCTCTTCCCGTTCCTGACTACCTTATTAATAGTTCTTTCTTTGCCAAGGAAATTCAATCTCTTTTCATTTCTGCCCTTGCCCACTTTTCCTGCAGGGCTGCACTGCTGAGATTAGCGGACTCTCTCGAATTCATTCCATGCCATCAAGAATTTGAACAAAATGATGACACTCCCCTGTCCATCCCTTTCTCCTGGCAGCCCCAGGTATGTCAAATTTCTGTCAAAGAGCCCTCATATTATCTTGATGACCTTGTACTGGTTTTGTTTCAGTAAGTCCATGAGGTTCTTCTGCTGGGGAGCCCAGAAGTGCCCACACCAACCCACCTGAATTTTGAGGATGTTGAACAGTGTTGGCTCCATGGATACAACTCTTGAACTACTTCCCTTAACCTGGATCAGATCTTGCCAAGAATGTTATATATGATAAAAATCTAGTAGGCCACTTCACTGACCCTTTACACAACCTGTCCATTCTGGGATAGTCTGGGATGATGCCGTAGGAGACACAGTAAATATCCCAGGTGAAAAATGGAGATTAATACCAGCCATGCTTCTCACATAATCCCCAGTTAGCTGGTCTTCTCTGTAGTTAACATAGAGGTCACTCATTTTTGATTTTGCCTCCCAAAACTAATCCTAATGTTTTCCTCATTATCTTGTTGTCTGACCTGCTCTTGGCAGTGCTTCAAAGAATTACAAAATTAGTCCCATCCTTGTCTGCTGGAAAAAGGTCCCTGGAAAGCCAGTAGCAAAGTCAGAGGGAGTAAATGTACTGCAAGGGGCAGGTGCTGATGCCCAGCACAGCTGCAAAGCCCAGAGGAGCCTGGCAGGGTGAAGAGGGCTCCCCTGCACAACACACCCACAAAATAAACCACACAGGTGCCACAAAATGACCTCACTGATCACACCCATATTATTCCTAGGTTTTGCTGGATATTTTGGTATCCCTGACACACACCTTCCAAGCAAATCTTCCCAAATATCAATTTTCATTTATAAGCTGCTGCCTAGGTCAAATGGACGCAGATTCAAGGGCAGGACTTGGAGTTGTACAGCTGCTGGAAGGAAAACATTCCCCACATGCCCATCACTTGCACAGCTGCAAGAGGCAAAACTGATGTTATGATTTCCATTCAGGGGACTTTAGAGAGTAACAAGGTTACTCTCTTCTTCTGAAAATACAACACCACCAGTTGCTTCAATAGCTCCTTATATGCCTTGTTCTCTTTATCTTTCATCAGCTAGGATAAATCAACACAAGACTTTAGGGAGCATGGGAGGCTTCCCTCAACACCTAAATGGGATAGCCTGCTCATTTCCAGTGGATAAATCATGGCATATGGACAGGTTTAGAAAGGTGGAAACATGGTAGAGAGGAAAAGAATATAATGGAAGGGGACAGCCCTCACTCCCAAAAGAGCTGCGAATACCCAGATCAGCCTAATGTGGCTGTGGGGGGAATGCCACACCTCTTCTCAAGACACCAACAAAGCACAGCACACACACAGTGACCTCACTGATGACATCCCAGTGTCCAAAGCTTTGGTCATGACTTCAGCCTTGCCTGAAAACCACCACCAGCAGCAAATTTTGGTCTCTTAAACCCACACATGAAAGCCTCCGCCATCAAGGACAGATCAACATGGACTCAAGAGTAGGACACGACATTGTAGAGGGTTGGGAAGGAAAACATTCCCCACCTCAAGAGTCACCAAGAGTGGCTAGCTAAAAATTGCAGGCTCCATAATGCCTCAGAGTAAAGGGTAGGGCTGTCCCACCCACTCAGGACCAGCATAAAAGCCAGCCCGGAGCCTCTCTCCCTCACACACTCCTCCTCAAGCCTTCTCCTCCTGCTCCTGCCCATAACCAGGTGAGCCTCAATCCCCAGACCCTCCTGCTCCTGCGCCCCTGGCCCCTCTCTTCCCACACACTCAGCCCCAGCTGCCCTCATGCTGCCCACAGCTCCACAACAGCTTCCACACTCCTTCGCTGCCCCTTGCTCCCCCATGCCCCAGCCTGGCCTCACCCTCCTCTCTTCCAGGCACCCTCCACACCACACCCATGGCCTGCTACAACCGCTGCAGTCCCTGCGGACCCACTCCGCTGGCCAACAGCTGCAACGAGCCCTGTGCCCTGCAATGCCAGGATTCCCGCGTCATCATCAACCCTTCCCCTGTGCTGGTCACCCTGCCAGGACCCATCATGACCTCCTTCCCCCAGAGCACCGCTGTCGGATCCACCTCCTCCGCTGCTCTGGGCACTGAGCTCAATGCCCAGGGACAGCCCATCTCTGGCGGATTTGGCTTTGGCCTTGGCTACGGCCTGGGAGGCCTGGGCTGCTATGGCAGAAGGGGCTATGCCTCCATCTGCTAAGGGCCCTCAGCACCACCCCTGACACCACCAGCTCTGCCCTTTGCCAACAGCTCCTGCAAGCATCTGGGCTGATGGCCTCTCTACTTGCATCTCACATCTGATTCCTTCAACTACTTCTTTCTCAGTATTATTTCACTTCAATAAAGTTTTCTTGCACCACAACCTGAGTTGCTTTCTGCTATATTTGTATTTCAAAGGTCTCACATCCTCATCCTGTGCAATGCCAGCACTCAAACATTATTCTTGATGGAAAGGGAGCAAAGAACATTTCTTGGCAAATGCGTCCCCACCAGGAACAAGCAACACTGACATGGGAAACAGGGGAGAAGGGAGACCTTCCAGAACATGACACAAGGCCATCACCTCATCCAACAAAGGCTTTGACACACTAATTATCACCTGGGCACTGCTCTTACAATGTCACGCTATGGCGGCACACACCTGAAAAATTCTCGTCTAAGCAACACTCTTGAGTCCTCCCCATGAACACAGGAATAACATCATGCACATGGGCAGGAACTCCACAGTGCAAATTCTTCCATCCCCCTTGCTCCAGCAGGCCCAGCACAGTCAGGATTTCCAGGATTATGCCCAATTCTGTTTTGGACCTCCAAGAAAAGGGACCAGATTGTCTCTTACACTCTGGGACCATCCACACACACTGAAAAATACCTACTTTGCATATCCATGGAATTCCATTGATTTTTACTGGTGCACGTGACCCCTTTCTCTTCATTTCTGCTGTGCTGAGAACAGCTTGGTTCCCATACACCAGTGACACCCCCCTGCCCAGTCTTGTCTCCTCAGAGTTGCAGCTCTCTCAGCCTTTCTTCTAGCAAGGATCCGCCAGGCCCTTTAAGTATCTGGCGGCTCTCAATTGGTCTTTGTCCACTACCCTCTTGTGCTTCTTCAGCTGTTGAGGCCAGAACTGTCCACATGGCTCCACTTCCAATCCCACCACTGCTCTAAAGAGAGGAAGGGCCACCTTTCACGAATTCATGGGAACAATTTTCTGAAATCTGTCTTGGACACAGGTGATGCTTCTCTGAAGTAATGCCCCACTGCAACCTCCTGGTCTAACTGTTCCCAATCAGCACCACAGGGTCCTGCTCACAAAACCCATTTTCAGACTCTCTGTCCACAGCATGACCCAGGACCCAGTGCAATTCCTGTCCAGATGCACAACTTCTCATTTCCTTTGCTTGAAATTTGGGGGATTTGATCAACCCTTGGTCTTAAAGTCCTTCTGACTGGTGGAACAGCCAAGTGGTGGCTAAGACAAACCAACATCTTACAGCTCGCTGAAAGGGCAACTCTCCCCCCGCTAACATGAAATGGAAGAGTCCAGACACCCACACCTGGCACAGATGCAAAGCCCAGATCAGCCTGACACAAATGGGATATTTTGGGATCCCTCTAAATAACACACCCATAAACTCAAAACCATGAGCTCTAAAGGCTCACATCACTGACGACACCCCACCTCTCTCAAAATCTTGGTCACGTCTTCAGTCCTCTTTGACACACACCATCAACACCAACCTTTGGTTTCAAATACACTATAAAGGAGGAATGACCACGATGGAAGGGGCAGCTCCTCATGCACAGCACAGCTAAAAGCCCAAACCAGACTGACATGGCTACAATCAGGAACGGGGTCCCTCTTCATAATGTACCCAGAAATTAAACCACAAAAGTGGCATAAAATTATCTCACTGATGACATTCATATTTTTCTTAGGCTTTTGTTGTATATTTTGGTTTTTCTGACACACATCTTCCAAGCAAAGCATCCCAAATATCCACACACTTAAAAGCTGACACCAAGGTCAAATGGACACGGCCTCAAGAGCAGGGCATGACACTGAAGGATTGTGGGAAGGAAAACACTTCCCACAGCAACACTAAAAAGCTCATGCCAGACAAACATGATAGTACAAATTCTGTTCAAGTACCTCTAGAGTGTAATAAGGTCAACCCTCACTCTTTCAAAAATAAATGTCCACAGTTCCTTCACCAAGCCCAGCAATGAGACCCCGGAGCAAGAACTTGCTGGGCCCAGTTGAGATGAGTGCTACGGAAGAACCAACACAAGACACTGGACAGCAGGGGCAGCATCACAGGGATTAGTTTTATACTCCCAGCAGGAAAGGCCTGGAATATAGATAGTTTTAGAATGTTGGCAATGGAACGGGGAGGGAGAGATCATGATTGAAGGGGAAACACCTCATGTCCAGAAGAGCTGCAAAGCCCAGGTGAACCTGACGTGGCTGTGAGAGAATGAGGACTCCCTCCACAAGACACGCACAAACCACAGCACACCAGGAACATTGGGTGACTTCACTGTTGACACCCCGTTGTCCAAGGCTCAGGTCACGTCCACAGCCCCCCACAAAAAACATCTTCATCAACAGCCCTTGGTCTCTAATACTTGCATTTAAAAGCTGCCAACAAGGTCAGATGGACACGGACTTAAAAATAGGACCTGACACAGCAGAGCTGTGGGATAGAAAACACTCCCCACCTCAGGACTCACCACTCTGAGCCAGCCATGAACTGTGGCCTGCAAAATGCCCCAAGGCCAAAGGACAAGGCTGTCCCACCCCTCTAGAACAAGCATAAAAGCCAGCCCAGAACCTCTCTCCCTCACACACTTCTCCTCAAGCCTTCTCCTCCTGCTCCTGCTGACAAAAAGGTGAGCCTCAAGCCCGCAAACCTCCTGCTCCTGCACACTTCTCTTCTTGCTCCCCCATGCCTCTACCCTGTCTCATCCCTCTCTCTTTTCCAGGCACCCTCCACACCACACCCATGGCCTGCTACAACCGCTGCAGTCCCTGCGGACCCACCCCGCTGGCCAACAGCTGCAACGAGCCCTGTGCCCTGCAATGCCAGGATTCCCGCGTCATCATCAACCCTTCCCCTGTGCTGGTCACCCTGCCAGGACCCATCATGACCTCCTTCCCCCAGAACACCGCCGTCGGATCCACCTCCTCCGCTGCTCTGGGCACTGAGCTCAATGCCCAGGGACAGCCCATCTCTGGCGGATTTGGCTTTGGCCTTGGCTACGGCCTGGGAGGCCTGGGCTGCTCTGGCAGAAGGGGCTATGCCTCCATCTGCTAAGGACCCTCAGCACCACCCCTGACACCACCAGCTCTGGCCTCTGCCAACAGCTCCTGCAACCAAAGCACCTTGCCTGATGGTCTCTCTACCTGCATCTCACATCTGATTCCTTCAGCTTCTTTTTTCTCATCCTTCTTTGTATTCAATACAGTTTTCTTGCATCACAACCTGAGTTGTTTCGTCTTCTTTTGCATTCCAATAGTCTCACACCCTCACCCTGCGCAATGCCAGCACTCAACCATTATGTGGGAAGGAAAGGGAGCAAAGAACATTTCTTACTAAATATGTCCCCACAACGAAAAAGCAAGACTGACATGGGAAACAGGGGAGAGGGGAGACCTCCAAGATCATGACACAAGGCCTTCACCTCATCTACCAAAGGCTTGCTCGCAGCTATTCTCTCCTGGGCACTGCATAACAAAGTCACTCCATGCCACCACACACTTGAAAAATTCCCTTCCCCATAATACTTATTGAGTCCTCCCCACGAACAGAGGAATAACATCATGCACTTGGGCAGGAACTCCGCATCTCCCTTTCTCAAGCAGGCTCAGCACAGAAAGGATTTCCAGAATTATGTCCAGTTCAGTTTTGGACCTCCAAGAAGAGAGACCCCATTGTCTCTTACATTCTGGCACAATCCACACACACTGAAAAATACTTACTTTTCTCACCCATGGTATTCCATCTACTTTCAATTGTGCACATGCCTTCTTTCCTTCATCTGTGGAGTACTGAGAACAGCAGGGCTCCCACTCACTGATAACACATTCATGCCCAGCCTTGTCTACCCAGAGTCCATGCTCTCTCAGTCTCTCCTATACCAAAGATTGTCCAACCCTTGCAATATCTGCTGGCCCTCAACCTCTCTTTGTTCACTACCCACTTGTGCATCTCCTGTGGAGGCCAGAACTGTCCACAGGGCTCCTCACAGGATCTCCTCAGTGCTCTAAAGAGAGGAAGGGCCACCTCTCACGACTTCATGGCAAGAATCTCCTGAAATCTGTCATGGACAAGTGATGCTCCACTAATGTGATGCTCCACTGCAACTTTCTGGTATGGGTTCTTGATCAGCACCAGAGGGTCCTGCTCACAAAAGCCACTTCTCAGACTCTCGGCCTACAGCATGAGCCAGAGGCAAATGCTATTCCTGCCCAGATGCACAACTTCAGAGTTTTCTTGTTTGACATTTGGGAGGTTCCCTTCAAACCTTAGTCTCGAGGCCCTTCCGAATGGTCGAACAGCCAAGTGGGGCCTCAGTCACTCCATCCCCTGCCAGCTCCCTGAAGGGGCAACTCTCCCTCTGCTGACACAGAATGCAACAGTCCAGGCACTCACACCTGGCACAGATGCAAAGCCCACACCTGCCTGACACAGCTGGGATACTGTGGGGCCCCTCCTCACCCACAACACACCCACACACCCAAAACCATGAGTTCCATTGGATGACCTCACTGATGACACCCCACCTCTCCAAATCTTGGTCATGCCTTCAGTCCCCTTTGACACACACCATCAACACCTGACTTTGGTGTCAAATACTCACACTATAAAGGAGGAATGACCACAATGGAAGGGGCAGCTCATCATGCACAGCACAGTACAAAGGCCACACCAGCCTGACATGGCTGCAGTGGAATGGGGACCCTCTTCACAGCACACCCACAAAATAAACAACACGAATGCTACAGAATGACCTCACTGATGACACCTATATTTTTCTTAGGCTTTTGTTGTACATTTTGGTTTTTCTGACACACACCTTCCAAACAAATCCTCCCAAAGACCAACTCTCACTTTAAAGCTGACACCAAGGTCAGATGGACACTTCCTCAACAGGACACGACACTGCACAATTGTGTGCAGGAAAACATTCCCCACATCATGACTTGCAAGGCTGTGTCAGAAAAAACTGGTATTATGGCTTCAATTCCGGTACGTCTAGAGAGTAACAAGGTCAACCCACTTTTTCTGAAAAGTGAATGTCTATAACTACATCAGTTGCCACTCACACAAGTTCTTCCCCTTTATCCGTCACCACCTATGGATGGACCAACACAAGACCTTGGGGAGTATGAGAGACATCTGTAAATCACAGGAATTGCTTTCCCATCACTACGGGAAAAGGCCTGAAATACAGAGGAGTTTAGGAATTTTGCAATATGGTCGGGAGACAGAAAATGTGATGGAAGGAGACCTGTCACCTGTCACCTCAAGAAGAGCTGCAAAGCCCAAACCAGCCTGATGTGGCTGTGGGCAAATTAGTCCCGTCTTCACCACACAGCCACAAAAGCACAGCACATCACTGCCATGATGATGACATCCCACCTCTCCAAAGCTTTGGTCACGTCTTCAGCCCTCCCAGAGAAAAAAAATTACCAGCAGCCTTTGGTCTCTAATAGCTGCATTTAAAAGCTGCCACCAAGGTCATGTCTTCAAAAGCAGGACACGACACTGCAGAGTTGTGGGGAGCAAAACACTCCCCACCTCAGCACTCACCAGGCCTAAAAAGTGCCCCAAGGCCATGGAACAAGGCAGTCCCACCCCTCCAGAACTAGCATAAAAGACAGCCCAGAGCCTCTCTCCCTCACACACTTCTCCTCAAGCCTTCTCCTCCTGCAGACTACAAGGTGAGTCGGAAGACCCTAACCCTCCTGCTCCTGCACCCCTGGCCCTTCTCTTCCAGCACGATCAGCCCCAGGCTCTGCAGCCCTCACGCCTCCCCGCAGCCACACAACAGCCTCCAAACTCCCCCACCCTGCTGATACTCCTCTCCTTGCTCCCCCACACCGCTAACCTTCCTCATCCTCTCTCTTCCAGGCACCCTCCACACCACACCCATGGCCTGCTACAACCGCTGCAGTCCCTGCGGACCCACCCCGCTGGCCAACAGCTGCAACGAGCCCTGTGCCCTGCAATGCCAGGATTCCCGCGTCATCATCAACCCTTCCCCTGTGATGGTCACCCTGCCAGGACCCATCATGACCTCCTTCCCCCAGAACACCGCCGTCGGATCCACCTCCTCCGCTGCTCTGGGCACTGAGCTCAATGCCCAGGGACAGCCCATCTCTGGCGGATTTGGCTTTGGCCTTGGCTACGGCCTGGGAGGCCTGAGCTGCTATGGCAGAAGGGGCTATGGCTCCATCTGCTAAGGGCCCTCAGCACCAGCCCTGACACCACCAGCTCTGCCCTCTGCCAACAGCTCCTGCAAACAAAGCACCTCAGCTGATGATCACCTGTTCTTCACCTCACCTTGCATCCCTTCATGTTCTCTCCCTTGCCTTTTAATTCTTTTGCCTCAATAAAGTTTTCTTGCATCAAAGCCTTACACGTCTGCTCTTTATAAATTCCAAAACTCTCACACCTTCATTCAATACAGTGCCATGGGCTGGATGGCAAAGGGGCACAACAGCTTCCTAAACAAGTACAACCCCAACAGTAGCAATCGAGACTGCCTCAGGAAGCTGGGTTGAATGGTGATCTTTCACTATATGATAAAATCACATCTCCTGCCATACTGAAGGCTTCGACACAACGGTGCTCTCCTGCTCATTGCTCTGGCAAAGCCTCTCCATGGCGCCATATCCTTGGCAACACCTCCTCCCACCAAAACTCTCAAACCACACAAACAACCACAATATCATCCACTCTCAGAGAAACTCACAAGGTGCTGCAAGGCCTTTCATCCTCTGTGCTCAAGGAAGGCAACCAAGAGAAGGATTTCAGGAACCATGGACACTTCAGGTTTTCATTTCCCTGCACACAGACTCTCCAGCAGGTCTTCCACTCTGTGACCATCCTCACACGAAAAAAGGCTTATCTGCACCGCCTGTTTTCAACTTTGCCATTGCTGACATTTTACAACCCCACAACAAGCCTTGTCTCCTGGAAATCCCAGCTCTCTCAGTCCTCTCGGAAAAATCTTCCAGCCCTTTAAATATCTTGGTGGCCCTGAACTGGCCTTAGTTAGATTGTGCCTGGGCCACTCTGACCCTTGCTGCTGGGCCAAAGGCAGCAACTGTGGTGTATCACCCCAGAGATACCTTTGGCTTGCTGGAGATTGCAGCTGGGCACTGAACAAGTCCAGGCTTGTTAGGAACTCCGTTTACCTCAGGAGAAAGGCTTCAGGCGAATGGTGAGGAGGAAAAGGAGATGGATTCTGCTGGAGGGTTTTATCCAGAGGTTTATTCCATGGTTACAGAGGTCTGAATCTTGGTTACAGCTCCAACAGAAATGCCGACCGCATGGTCTGATTACCTTTTTAAGCTCCCAGGGCAGGGGGAGGGGAGGGGACAGGTGAGCCACCAACCAGGTGAGAGGGGCAGGGTCTCAGGGGAGGATGACACCTAGACAGGCCAATGACCTCTGGGCCTGAGGGGCATCCTTTGAAAGTGACGAACCACACGACGCCTTGCTGGAATGTTAAAACTGATTGACAGCCCAGCAGGGGGCAAGGGGGGAAGGGAAAGAGGGGTATTGGCACACCTGGGGAAGGGACCTGGAAGTTTAAAACACACCGCAACAGGCCTTGATTCACTAAGTCTGTGAGCCCCCTCCCCTGGGGATCCCAGAACTCCTCACAATGACCTTCTCATTTTTGAGGATGTTGAACAGTTTTGGCCTCATGGATCTAACTCTGGAGTTACTTCATTTGAGCTTTGAGTCCAGCTTGAAAATTGGATCACAAGGGTCCAGGTCGTCTTGTTTAAGTATTATATAAATAAAGCACCTCACTGACCCTTTACACCACCTGTACATCCTTGCACAGCCTGCAATGATGAGGTAGGAGACAGTGCCAAAGACATTGGTAAGAGGTGGAGGTAAACACCAGCCATGGCTCCCTCATCACCCACAGCATAGTTTTTTCTTTCTGCATGTAACACAGAGGACACTAAGACATGATTTTGCCCTCCAAAATCAACTCTAACTCCTCCTCATCACCTTGTATGACCCGCACATGGGAATGCTTTGGTAGGGGAAAAAATTGTCCCACCCTTGTCTACAGGAACAATGTCCCTGTAAACCCATGGGCAAGGTGGGAGGGAGTAAATGCCCTGGACGGGGCAGGACCTAAAGCCCAGCACAGCCACAAAACCCAGAGCTTCCTGACAGAGCTGAAAAGAATTGGGGTCCCTCTCTCAAATGCAACCACAAACCAAAGCACACCTGTCCCATTGGCTGACCTCACTGATGACATCCCAATTTTCATAGGCATTTGTGCTCTATTTTGGTTTTGATGACACGCACCCTCCACGCGAATCCTCCCAAATACCAACTCTCACTTTAAAGCTGCTGCCAATGTTAGATGGACTCGAGCACAGGAACAAGACATGGGATTGTAGAGTTTCCAGAAGGAAAACAATCTCCAACTCATGACTAGCCAGTCTAGGCTAGGAAACACTGATGTTAACATTTACATTCAGGTACTTTGAGAGAGCAAAAAGGTCAACTCATTGGTTCTGAAAATTAAATGCACTCAGGTTTTCAAACCGCTCCTCACATGTCATCTTCTTATCCTGCAGCAGATTTACTTTCCAGGTTTCAGTCAGACCGAAGCAATGGGATCCCAGAGTGTGATCTTGCATGGCCCAGGGCAGACGAGAGCTACACGATGAACCAACACAAGACATTGGACAGCAGGGGAGGCATCACAGGGATTTTTTTCCCACATCCAGCAGGAAAGGCCTGGCATAGAGACAGGTTTAGAATGCTGGCAACGAGATAGGGTGGGAGAGAATGACATGGAAGAGGACACTCGTCACCCCCAGAGGAGTGGCAAAGCCCAGATGAGGCTGACATGGCTATATGAGAATAAGGACCCTCTCCACAAGACACCCACAAACCACAGAACACATGGGACATTGGGTGACTTCACTGCTAACACCACATTGTCCAAGGCTCTGGTCACGTCCACAGCCCTCCACAAAAAACATCTTCATCAACAGCCCTTGGTCTCTAATACCTGCATTTAAAAGCTGCCGCCAATGTCAAATGGACACGGACTTCAAAACAGGACCTGACACAGCAGAGCTGTGGGATGGAACACACTCCCCACCTCAGGATTCACCACTCTGAGCCAGCCAGGAACTGTGGCCTGCAAAATGCCCCAAGGCCATGGGGACAAGGCTGTCCCACCCCTCCAGAACCAGCATAAAAGCCAGCCCAGAGTCTCACTCCCTCACACACTTCTTCTCAAGCCTTCTCCTCCTGCTCCTGCTGACAACCAGGTGAGCTTCTGCCCCAACCCACCTGCTCCTGCAGCCCTGGCCCCTCTCTGACAACATGCTCAGCCACAGCAGGCCTCACGCCTCCTCACAGGCCCACAACAGCCTCCACACTCCCTCACTTTGCTGCATCACTGCCCCACGCACACCCACACCCCTGTCCACACTCATCTCCTCTCTTCCAGGCACCCTCCACACCACACCCATGGCCTGCAACAGCCTCTGCAGTCCCTGCGGACCCACCCCGCTGGCCAACAGCTGCAACGAGCCCTGTGCCCTGCAATGCCAGGATTCCCGCGTCATCATCAACCCTTCCCCTGTGCTGGTCACCCTGCCAGGACCCATCATGACCTCCTTCCCCCAGAACACCGCCGTTGGATCCACCTCCTCCGCTGCTCTGGGCACTGAGCTCAATGCCCAGGGACAGCCCATCTCTGGCGGATTTGGCTATGGCCTTGGCTACGGCCTGGGAGGCCTGGGCTGCTATGGCAGAAGGGGCTATGGCAACATCTGCTAAGGGCCCTCAGCACCACCCCTGACACCACCAGCTCTGGCCTCTGCCAACAGCTCCTGCAAGTCAAACACCTGATTCTGTCAGCTTCTTCCTTCTCATCATTCTTTCATTTCAATAAACTTTCCTTGCAACACACAACCTGAGTTGCTTCCTGTTATTTTTGAATTTCAATGGTCTTACATCATCACCCTGTGCAATGCCAGCACTCAACCATTATGTTGGATGGAAAGGGAGCAAAGAACATTTCTTAGCAAATATGTCCCCACCAGGAACAACCAACACTGACATGGGAAACAGGGGAAAAGGGGAGACCTTCCAGAACATGACACAAGGCCATCACGTCATCTACCAAAGGCTTGGACACAGGAATTCTCACCTAGGCCCAGCTCTGATGAAGTCACCCTATGCCAGCATAAACTTGAGAAATTCCCATCACAGCAGCACTCTTGAGTCCCCCCCGTGAACACAGGTACAAGAGCATCCACTTGGGCATGAAATCTGGAGAGCAAGTGCTTCCATCCCCTCTGCTAAAGCAGGCCCAGCAGGGGAAGGATTTCTAAGATTATGGCCAGTTTCATTTTGGACCTCCAGGAAGAGGGACCCCATTGTCTCTTATACTCTGGGACCATCCACACACACTGAAAAATTCTTGCTTTCTTTGCCTATAGAATTCCGTCTACTTTCACTTGTACACGTGCCCTCTTTCCCTTCATGTGTGTAGTGCTGAGAACAGCTGGGCTCCCACACACTGGTGACTTCCCTATCCCAGCCTCATCTCCTGACAGTCTCAGCTACCTCAGTCTCTCCTCTAGCAAACATTCTCCAGCCCTAAATTATCCAGTGGCCTTCAACTGGTCTTCATCCACCACCCCCTTGTACTTCTGCACCTGTGGAGGCCACAATTGTCCACGTCTCCAAATAGGATTTGACCAGTGCTCTCAGGAGAGGAAGGGCCACCTCTCCTGACTTCGTGGCAACAAATTTTGAAATCTGTCTTGGACACAGGTGACACTGATTGAAGTAATGTGCCACTGTACCCTTCTGGTGTCTTTGTTCTTCACCAGAACCACAGGCTCTTGCTCACAATAGACACTTATCAGACTCTGAGCCCCCAGCATTATCCAGGACCAAGGGCAATTCCTATCCAGATGGAGATCTTCTCATTTCCATTTCTTGAACTTTGGGAGACTCCTTTAACCCTCAATCTCCTGATCTCTCTGGTGGAACAGCCAAGTGGGGACTCAGACACTCCACAATCCGCCAGCTCACTGAGGAGGCAACTCAACTCAACAACTGCCCACATGGAAGAGAAGATTACAGGTGCTCACACATGGCACAGATGAAAAGCCCAGACCAGCCTGACTGACCTAATTTACTTTGGGGTCCCTCTTCACAACACACACAAAAACCCAAAACCATGAGTTCCATTGGATGACCTCACTGATGACACCCCAACTCTGCAAATCTTTTTCACATCTTCAGTCCCCTTTGAAACACACCATCAACAGCAGACTTAGGTCTCAAATACTCTCACTTTAAAGGAGGAATGAACGTGATGGAAGGGGCAGCTCCTCATGCACGGCTCAGTTGCAAAGCCCAAACCAGCCTGACATGACTGCAGTGGAATGAGGCCTCTCTTCACAACACACCCACAAAAAAACCCATATGGGTACCACAGAATGACCTCACTGATGACACTCATATCATTCCTTGGGTTTTTGTTGTATATTTTGGTTTCTCTGACACATATATTCCAAGCAAATCCTCCCAAAGACCAACTCTCACTTAAAAGCTGACACCAAGTTCAGATGGAAACAGCCTCAAGAGCAGGAAATGACACTGAAGGATTGTGGAAGAAAAATACTCCCCACATCACAACACGTCAAAATCTATGACACAGAAAACCGATGTTAAAATCTCCTTTCAGGTACCTCTAGAGTGGAATAAGGTCAACCAATTTTTTTTGAAAAATAAACGTCCACAGTTCCTTCAACTGCTCCTCACGTCTTCTTCTCATGTTTCACGCATTTTTCTTTCTGTGTTTCTCTCATGGCCCAGCAACGGAACCCCACAGTGTGACCTTGCTGGGACCAGTGGAGACGAGTGCTATGGATGAACCAACACAAAAAGACATTGGACAGCAGGGGCGGCATCGCAGGGATTGTTCTCCCATATCCAGCAGGAGATGACTGACATTTACAAAGGTTTATAATGTGGGCAATGGGACACGGAGGGAGAGAAAGAGATCAAAGGAGACTTGCATCATCCCCAGAAGAACGGCAAAGCCCTGATGAGCCTGAGGTGGCTGTGGAGGAATGAGGAGCCTCTCCACGAGACACAGACAAACCAAAGCACATATGGGACATGAGGTGACTTCACTGTTGACACCCCACTGTCCAAAGCTCTGGTCACATCCACGGCCCTTCACAAAAAACATCTTCATCAAAAGAATTTCTTCGCAAATACCTGCATTTAAAGCTGCTGACAAGGTCCGATGAACATGGACTCAAAAGTAGAACATGACACAGCAGAGTTGTGGGATGGAAAACACTCCCCACCTCAGGACTCACCACTCTGAATCAGCCAGGAACTGTGGCCTGCAAAATGCCCCAAGGCCATGGGACAAGGCTGTCCCGCCCCTCCAGGACCAGCATAAAAGCCAGCCAGAGCCTCTCTCCCTCACACACTTCTCCTCACGCCTTCTCCTCCTGCTCCTGTCGACAACAAGGTGAGCCTCAAGCCCGCAAACCTCCTGCTCCTGCACACTTCTCTCCTTGCTCCCCCACGTCTCTACCCTGCCTCATCCCTCTCTCTCTTCCAGGCACCCTCCACACCACACCCATGGCCTGCAACAGCCTCTGCCATCCCTGCGGACCCACCCCGCTGGCCAACAGCTGCAACGAGCCCTGTGCCCTGCAATGCCAGGATTCCCGCGTCATCATCAACCCTTCCCCTGTGCTGGTCACCCTGCCAGGACCCATCATGACCTCCTTCCCCCAGAACACCGCCGTCGGATCCACCTCCTCCGCTGCTCTGGGCACTGAGCTCAATGCCCAGGGACAGCCCATCTCTGGCGGATTTGGCTTTGGCCTTGGCTATGGCCTGGGAGGCCTGGGCTGCTATGGCAGAAGGGGCCGCTACATCTGCTAAGGGCCCTCAGCTCTGGCCTCTGCCAACAGCTCCTGCAAGCAAAGCGCCTCACCTGATGGTTTCTCTACTGGTACCTCACACCTGATTCCTTCACCTTCTTCTTTCTCCGCATTCTTTCAATTCAATAAATTTTTCTTGCATCACAACCTGTGTTGTTTCATCTTCCATCTAAATTCCAATGGTCTCACATCCTCACCATGTGCAATGTCACCACTCAACCATTATGTGGGATTGAAAGAGAGCAAAGAACATTTCTTAGCAAATATGTCCCCACCAGAATATCCAACACTGACATGGACAACAAGGGAGAGTAGTTGACCTTCCAGAACATGACACAAGGCCTTCACCTCATCTACCAAATGCTTGGACAAAATAATTCTCTCTTGGGCACTGCTCTGACAAAGTCACTCTAAGCCAGTATACACTTGGAAAATTTTCAGAAGCTCTCTTGTGTCTAGCCTGTGAAAAGAGGAATAACATCTTGTATCAGGGCAGGAACTGCTGAGTGAAAATGATTAATCCCCCTTGCCCAATGAAGCCCAACAGGAGCTGGATTTCCAGGATTCTGGCCAGTTCAGTTTTGGAATTCCAAGGGGAGGGATCTCATTGCCTCTTACATCTGGGACCACCCACGAACACTGAAAAATTCTTGCTTCCTTTGCCCATGGAATTCCAGCAATTTTCACTTGTGCAAGTGCCCTCTTTCCCTCCATGTGTGCAGTGCTGAGAACAGCTGGGCTCCCACACACTGGTGACACATCCCTGCCCAGCCTTGTCTCCTCAGAGTCCCAGCTCTCTCAACCTCTCCTCAAGCAAAGATCCACCTGGCACTTTAAGTATCTGGTGGCCCTCAACAGGTCTTTGTCCACTATCCAACTGTGCTTCTTCCCCTGTTGAGGCCAGAAGTGTCTACATCACTCCACATCTGATCTGATTCAGTGCTCTAAAGAGGGAAAGGGCTACCCGTCAAGACTTCAGGTTGAAAAATTTCTGAAATCTGTCTTGGACACAAGTGACGCGGATTGAAGTAATTCCCAATGCGACCTGCGGCTCACTCTGTTCTCTATCAGCACAACACAGTCCTGCCCACAAAAGCACTTTTCAGACTCTGAGCCCACAACATTATCCAGGGTCCAATGCAATTCTTGTCCACATGCAGAACTTCACATTTCTCTTCTTTGAACCTTGGGAAGTTCCCTTAAAACCTTAGTCTCAGGGTCCTTCTTACCAGTGGAACGGCCAAGTGGGGCCTCAGTCACACCAACATCTATAAGGGCGCGGAAGGGGCAATTCTCCCACTGCCCACATGGAATGGAAGAGTCCAGGTGCTCACACCTGGCACAGATGCAAAGCCCAGACGAGCCTGACTGATCTAGGATAGTTTGGGGACCCTCTTCCTAACACATCCTCAAACCCAAAACTATGAGTTCCATGGGATGACCTCACTATGACACCCCACCTCTCCAAATCTTGGTCATGTCTTCAGTCCCCTTTGACTCACACCATCAACACCAGTCTTTGGTGTCAAATACTCACACTATAAAGGAGGAATGACCACAGTGGAAGGGGCAGCTCCTCATGCACAGCACAGTACAAAGGCCACACCAGCCTGGCATGGCTGCAGTGGAATGGGGACCCTCTTCACAGCACACCCACAAAATAAACAACACGAATGCTACAGAATGACCTCACTGATGACACCCATATTTTTCTTAGGCTTCTGTTGTACATTTGGTCTTTTCTGACACATATCTTCCAAACAAATCATCCCAAATATCAACTCTCACTTTAAAGCTGACACCAAGGTCAGATGGACACTTCCTCAACAGAAGGACATGACACTGCACAATTGTGTGCAGGAAAACATTCCCCACATCATGACTTGCAAGGCTGTGTCAGAAAAAACTGGTATTATGGCTTCAATTCAGGTACCTCTAGAGAGTAACAAGGTCAACCCACTTTTTCTGAAAAGTGAATGTCGATAGCTACATCAGTTGCCCCTCAAACAAGTTCTTCCCGTTATCCTTCACCAGCTATGGACGGACCAGCACAAGACCTTGGGTTGTACGGGAAGCATGTCTGAATAAGAGGAATTGCTTCCCATCTTTAGTGGGAAAGGCCTGAACTATAGCGGTGTTTAGGAATTTTGCAATATGGTCGGTAGAGAGAAAATGTGATGAAGGGGAGCTGTCACCTGTCACCTCAAGAAGAGCTGCAAAGCCGAAACCAGCCTGATGAGGCTGTGGCAGAATGAGGTCCCTCTTCACCACACACCCACAAAACCACAGGACACCATTGCCAAAATGATGACAACCCATCTCTCCAAAGCTTTGGTCACATCTTCAGCCCTCCCAGAGAAACAATGTCAACCACAGCCTTTGGTCTCTAATACCTGCATTTAAAAGACACTGCCAAGGTCAAGTCCTCAAGAGCAGGATATGACAATGCAGACTTGTGGGGAGCAAAATACTCCCCACCTCAGCACTCACCAGGCCTACAAAATGCCCCGAGGGCATGGGACAAGGCTGTCCCGCCCCACCAGAACCAGCATAAAAGCCGGCCCAGAGCCCCTCTCCCTCACACACTCCTCCTCAAGCCTTCTCCTCCTGCTCCTGCCCATAACCAGGTGAGCCTCAAGCCCCTGACCCTCCTGCTCCTGCACCCCTGGCCCCTCTCTTCCCACACGCTCAGCCCCAGCCACCCTCATGCTGCCCACAGCCCCACAACAGCTTCCACACTCCATTGCTGCCTCTTGCTCCCCCATGCCCCAGCCCAGCCTCACCCTCTCTCTCTTCCAGGCACCCTCCACACCACACCCATGGCCTGCAACAGCCTCTGCCGTCCCTGCGGACCCACCCCGCTGGCCAACAGCTGCAACGAGCCCTGTGCCCTGCAATGCCAGGATTCCCGTGTCATCATCAACCCTTCCCCTGTGATGGTCACCCTGCCAGGACCCATCATGACCTCCTTCCCCCAGAACACCGCCGTCGGATCCACCTCCTCCGCTGCTCTGGGCACTGAGCTCAATGCCCAGGGACAGCCCATCTCTGGCGGATTTGGCTTTGGCCTTGGCTACGGCCTGGGAGGCCTGGGCTGCTCTGGCAGAAGGGGCTATGGCTCCATCTGCTAAGGGCCCTCAGCACCACCCCTGACACCACCAGCTCTGCCCTCTGCCAACAGCTCCTGAAAGCAAAGCACCTTGGCTGATGGTCTCTCTACTTGCACCTCACACCTGATTCCTTCAACTACTTCTTTCTCTGTATTATTTCACTTCAATAAAGTTTTCTTGCACCACAACCTGAGTTGCTTTCTGCTACATTTGTATTTCAAAGGTCTCACATCCTCACTCTGTGCAATGCCAGCACTCAACCATTATGCTTGATGGAAATGGAGCAAAGAACATTTCTTGGCAAATGCGTCCCCACCAGGAACAAGCAACACTGACATGGGAAACAGGGGAGAGGGGAGACCTTCCAGAACACGACACAAGGCCCTCACCTCATCCACCAAAGGCTTTGACACACTAATTATCACCTGGGCACTGCTCTTACAATGTCACGCTACGCCGGCACAAACCTGAAAATTTCTCTTCTAAGCAACACTCTTGAGTCCTCCCCATGAACAGAGGAATAACATCATGCACATGGGCAGGAACTCCACAGTGCAAATTCTTCCATCCCCCTTGCTCCAGCAGGCCCAGCACAGTCAGGATTTCTAGGATTATGCCCAGTTCTGTTTTGGACCTCCAAGAAAAGGGACTAAATTGTCTCTTACACTCTGGGACCATCCACACACACTGAAAAATACCTACTTTGCATGTCCATGGAATTCCATTGATTTTTACTGGTGCACGTGCCCCCTTTCTCTTCATTTCTGCTGTGCTGAGAACAGCTGGGTTCCCATACACCAGTGACACCCCCCTGCCCAGTCTTGTCTCCTCAGAGTTGCAGCTCTCTCAGCCTTTCTTCTAGCCAGGATCTGCCAGGCCCTTTGAGTATCTGGTGGCTCTCAATTGCTCTTTGTCCACTACCCTCTTGTGCTTCTTCAGCTGTTGAGGCCAGAACTGTCCACATGGCTCCACTTCCAATCCCACCAGTGCTCTAAAGAGAGGCAGGACCACCTTTCACAAATTCATGGCAACAATTTTCTGAAATCTGTCTTGGACACAGGTGATGCTTCTCTGAAGTAATGCCCCACTGCAACCTCCTGGTCTAACTGTTCCCAATCAGCACCACAGGGTCCTGCTCAAAAAACCAACTTTTCAGACTCTCAGTCCACAGCATGACCCAGGACCCAGTGCAATTCCTGTCCAGATGCAAAACTTCTCATTTCCCTTGCTTGAAATTTGGGGGATTTGATTAACTCTTGGTCTCAAAGTCCTTCTGACTGGTGGAACAGCCAAGTGGGGCCTCAGACACACCAACATCTGACAGCTCGCTGAAGGGGGAACTCTCCCCCGGCTAACATGGAATGGAAGAGTCCAGACACCCACACCTGGCACAGATGCAAAGCCCAGATCAGCCTGACACAAGTGGGATATTTTGGGATCCCTCTAAATAACACACCCATAAACTCAAAACCATGAGCTCTAAAGGCTCACATCACTGACGACACCCCACCTCTCTCAAAATCTTGGTCACATCTTCAGTCCTCTTTGACACACACCATCAACACCAGACTTTGGTTTCAAATACTCACACTTTAAAGGAGGAATGACCACGATGGAAGGGGCAGCTCCTCATGCACAGCACAGCTGAAAAGCCCAAACCAGCCTGACATGGCTACAGTCAAGAATGAGGCCCCTCTTTATAACGTACCCACAAACTAAAGCACAAAACTGCCATAAAATTGTCTCACTGATGACATTCATATTTTTCTTAGGCTTTTGTTGTATATTTTGGTTCCTCTGACACACATCTTCCAAGGAAACCATCCCAAATATCCACACACTTAAAACCCAACACCAAGGTCAAATGGACATGGCCTCAAGAGCAGGACATGACACTGAAGGATTGTGGGAAGGAAAACACTTCCCACATCAACACTAAAAAGCCCATGCCAGACAAAAATGAAAGTAAAAATTCTTTTCAAGTACCTCTAGAGTGTAATAAGGTCAACCCTCACTCTTTCAAAAATAAATGTCCACAGTTCCTTTAACTACTCCTCAAGTCTTTTTCTCGGCCTTCACCAGTTTTCCTTTCTAGGTTTCACTCCAAGCCAACAATGGGACCCCAGAGCAAGAACTTGCCTGGTCCAGTTGAGATCAGTGCTACAGAAGAACCAACACAAGACATTGGACAGCAGGGGCAGCATCACAGGGATTGTTCGCCCATATCCAGCAGGAAAGGCCTGGCATAGAGACAGGTTTAGAATGTTGGCAATGGGACAGGGAGGGAGAGATCATGATTGAAGGGGACACACGTCACGCCCAGAAGAGCTGCAAAGCCCAGATGAGCGTGACGTGGCTGTGGGGGAATGAGGACCCTCTCCACATGACACGCACAAACCACAGCACACATGGGACATTTGGTGAATTCACTGTTGACACCCCACAGTCCAAGCACTGGTCATGTCCACAGCCCTCCACAAACAACATCATCATCACGAGCCCTTGTTCTCTAATACTTGCATTTAAAGCTGCCGACAAGGTCAGATGGACACGGACTCAAAATTAGAACATGACACAGCAGAGTTGTGGGATGCAAAACACTCCCACAATCAGCACTCACCACTCTGAGACAACCAGGAAGTGTGGCCTGCAAAATGCCCCAAGGCCATGGGACAAGGCTGTCCCGTCCCTCCAGAACCAGCATAAAAGCCGGCCCAGCACCTCTCTCCCTCACACACTTCTCCTCACGTCTTCTCCTCCTACGCCTGCCGACTACCAGGTCAGTCTCAAGCCCTGACCCTCCTGCACCTGCACCCCTGGCCCCTGTCTTGCAGCATGCTCAGCCCCTGTCTCAGCAGCCCTCACGCCTCCCCACAGCCCCACAACAGCCTCCACACTCTCTTGCCCTTCTCAAACTTCACACCTCCTATTCCCCCAAACCTGCCCTGCCTCACCCCTCTCTCTTCCAGGCACCCTCCACACCACACCCATGGCCTGCTACAACCGCTGCAGTCCCTGCGGACCCACCCCGCTGGCCAACAGCTGCAACGAGCCCTGTGCCCTGCAATGCCAGGATTCCCGCGTCATCATCAACCCTTCCCCTGTGCTGGTCACCCTGCCAGGACCCATCATGACCTCCTTCCCCCAGAACACCGCCGTCGGATCCACCTCCTCCGCTGCTCTGGGCACTGAGCTCAATGCCCAGGGACAGCCCATCTCTGGCGGATTTGGCTTTGGCCTTGGCTAAGGCCTGGGAGGCCTGGGCTGCTATGGCAGAAGGGGCTATGCCTCCATCTGCTAAGGGCCCTCAGCACCACCCCTGACACCACCAGCTCTGCCCTCTGTCAACAGCTCCTGCAAGCCCTACTTGTACCTCACTCTGGATCCATTCAAGTTCTCTCCCTTGCCTTTGAATTCTTTTGCCTCAATAAAATTTTCCTGCATCAAAGCCTCATATGTCTCCTCTTCTTTTTGAATTTGAAAGCTCTCGCACCCTCACCCATGCGCGGGATAGCAAAGGGGCACAACACCTTCCTAAACAAATAGAAGCCAAACAGGAACAAGCAAGACTTGGACAGGAAGCTGGGTTGAAGGGTGACCTTCCAGAACATGACAAAATCACATCTCCTGCCAGACCAAGGGCTTTGACACAATGCTCTCCTGCTCATTGCTCTGGTTAAGTCTCTCCATGCCAGCATCGCTTGACAACATCTCTTCCCATCAGAGCTCTCAAACCACACAAACAATCACAATATCATCCACTCTCAGAGAAACTCAAAAGTGCTGCTCGGGTTTAAAACCCTGCTGGTCAAGAAAGGCTACCCAGAGATGGATTCCCAAAACCATGGACACTTCAGGTTTTGACCTCTCTGGGCACAAGGATTCCTGCACCTCTTCCACTCTGTGACCGTCCTCACACTGAAAAAAGAAGGCTTGTCAGCCCTGCCCATGGAATTCCTCACTAACCCTTTACACCACCTCTACATGCTGGCATACTCTGCAATGGTGCAGTAGGAGACATTGCTGAGAGGTGGAGGTCAACACCAGCCATGGCCCCCTCAGCATCCAAAGTATATTGTTTTCTTTCTGTATGTAACTCAGAGGTCACTAGGACAGGATTTTACTCTCCAAATTCAACTCTAACAACTCCAAAACACCTATTATGACATGCACTTGGAAACACTTTGTAGGGGAAAAATTGTTCCATTCTTGTCTGCAGGAACAAGGTCCCTGGAAATCCATGGGCAAGGTGGGAGGGAGTAAATGCCCTAGCAGGGGCAGAACCTAATGCCCAGCACAGCCACAAAGCCCTGACCAGCCTGACAGAGCTGAAAAGAATTGGGGTCCCTCTCTCAAATGCAGCCACAAACCAAAGCACACCTGTCCCATTGGCTGACCTCACTGATGACATCCCAATTTTCATAGGCTTTAGTGGTTTATTCTGGTTTCTCTGACACGCACCTTCCAAGTAAATCCTCCCAAACACCAACTCTCTCTTTAAACTGTTGCCACGGCCAGATGGACACAGTCACAAGAGCAGGACATGGAATTTTAGAGTTGCAGGAACGGAAAATAGACCCCAGCTCATGACTCGCCAGTATAGGCTAGGAAACACTGACGTTATGATTTACAATCACGTACCTTGAGATAGTAAAAAGGTCAACACATTTGTTCTGAAAATTGAATGTATTCAGGTCATTTAAGTGCTCCACAGACATCATCTTCTTCTCCTCTTCCATTTTGCTTTCTTGGTGTCACTCAGAGCCCAGCAATGGGATCTGACAGTATGATCTAGCTAGGGCCAGGGTAGATGAGCGCAACAGATGAATAAAACACAAGATGTTACAGGGCCTGACAGGAGTCTCCAAATCACAGGGATTGTATTCCCATAATCAGCAGGAAGACCTGGCATGTAGGCAGGTTTAGAATGTTGGCAATGGGAAAGGGAGGGAGAGATGTGATGGAACACCTATCTTCCCCAGAAGAGCGGCAAAGCCCAGATGAGCGTGATGTGGCTGTGGGGGAATGAGGACCCTCTCCACAAGGCACAAACAAACCACAGCACACCAGGAAAACTGGGTGACTTCAGTGATGACATCCCACTGTGCACAGCTCTGGTCAGGTCCACAGCCCTCCACAAAAAAACACCATCATCAATATACTTTGGTCTCTAATACTAGCATTTTAAAAGCCGCCGCCAAGCAGATGGACACAGACTCAAAAGTAGAACATGACACAGCAGAGTTGTGGGATTGGAAAACGCTCCCCACCTCAGGACTCACCACTCTGAGCCAGCCAGGAACTGTGGCCTGCAAAATGCCTCAAGGCCATGGGACAAGGCTGTCCCACCCCTCCAGAACCAGCATAAAAGCCGGCCCAGAGCCTCTCTCCCTCACACACTTCTCCTCACGTCTTCTCCTCCTACACCTGCCGACAGCAAGGTGAGCCTCAAGCCCGCAAACCTCTTGCTCCTGCACAATTCTCTCCTTGCTCCCCCATTCATCTACCCTGCCTCACCCTCTCTCTCTTCCAGGCACCCTCCACAACACACCCATGGCCTGCTACAACCGCTGCAGTCCTTGTGGACCCACCCCGCTGGCCACCAGCTGCAACGAGCCCTCTGCCCTGCAAATCCAGGATTCCCACGTCATCATCAACCCTTCCCCTGTGATGGTCACCCTGCCAGGACCCATCATGACCTCCTTCCCCCAGAACACTGCCGTCGGATCCACCTCCTCCGCTGCTCTGGGCACTGAGCTCAATGCCCACGGACAGCCCATCTCTGGCGGATTTGGCTTTGGCCTTGGCTATGGCCTGGGAGGCCTGGGCTGCTATGGCAGAAGGGGCTATGCCTCCATCTGCTAAGGGCCCTCAGCACCAGCCCTGACACCACCAGCTCTGCCCTCTGCCAACAGCTCCTGCAAACAAAGCACCTCAGCTGATGATCACCTGTTGTTCACCTCACCTTGCATCCCTTCATGTTCTCTCCCTTGCCTTTTAATTCTTTTGCCTCAATAAAGTTTTCTTGCATCAAAGCCTTACACGTCTGCTCTTTATAAATTCCAAAACTCTCACACCCTCATTCAATACAGTGCCATGGGCTGGATGGCAAAGGGGCACAACAGCTTCCTAAAGAAGTACAACCCCAACAGTAGCAATCGAGACTGCCTCAGGAAGCTGGGTTGAATGGTGATCTTTCACTATATGATAAAATCACATCTCCTGCCATACTGAAGGCTTCGACACAACGGTGCTCTCCTGCTCATTGCTCTGGCAAAGCCTCTCCATGGCGCCATATCCTTGGCAACACCTCCTCCCACCAAAACTCTCAAACCACACAAACAACCACAATATCATCCACTCTCAGAGAAACTCACAAGGTGCTGCAAGGTCTTTCATCCTCTGTGCTCAAGGAAGGCAAGCAAGAGAAGGATTTCAGGAACCATGGACACTTCAGGTTTTCATTTCCCTGCACACAGACTCTCCAGCAGGTCTTCCACTCTGTGACCATCCTCACACGAAAAAAGGCTTATCTGCACCGCCTGTTTTCAACTTTGCCATTGCTGACATTTAACAACCCCACAACAAGCCTTGTCTCCTGGAAATCCCAGCTCTCTCAGTCCTCTCGGAAAAATCTTCCAGCCCTTTAAATATCTTGGTGGCCCTGAACTGGCCTTAGTTAGATTGTGCCTGGGCCAGTCTGACCCTTGCTGCTGGGCCAAAGGCAGCAACTGTGGTGTGTCACCCCAGAGATACCTTTGGCTTGCTGGAGATTGCAGCTGGGCACTGAACAAGTCCAGGCTTGTTAGGAACTCCGTTTACCTCAGGAGAAAGGCTTCAGGCGAATGGTGAGGAGGAAAAGGAGATGGATTCTGCTGGAGGGTTTTATCCAGAGGTTTATTCCATGGTTACAGAGGTCTGAATCTTGGTTACAGCTCCAACAGAAATGCCGACCGCATGGTCTGATTACCTTTTTAAGCTCCCAGGGCAGGGGGAGGGGAGGGGACAGGTGAGCCACCAACCAGGTGAGAGGGGCAGGGTCTCAGGGGAGGATGACACCTAGACAGGCCAATGACCTCTGGGCCTGAGGGGCATCCTTTGAAAGTGACGAACCACACGACGCCTTGCTGGAATGTTAAAACTGATTGACAGCCCAGCAGGGGGCAAGGGGGGAAGGGAAAGAGGGGTATTGGCACACCTGGGGAAGGGACCTGGAAGTTTAAAACACACCGCAACAGGCCTTGATTCACTAAGTCTGTGAGCCCCCTCCCCTGGGGATCCCAGAACTCCTCACAATGACCTTCTCATTTTTGAGGATGTTGAACAGTTTTGGCCTCATGGATCTAACTCTGGAGTTACTTCATTTGAGCTTTGAGTCCAGCTTGAAAATTGGATCACAAGGGTCCAGGTCGTCTTGTTTAAGTATTATATAAATAAAGCACCTCACTGACCCTTTACACCACCTGTACATCCTTGCACAGCCTGCAATGATGAGGTAGGAGACAGTGCCAAAGACATTGGTAAGAGGTGGAGGTAAACACCAGCCATGGCTCCCTCATCACCCACAGCATAGTTTTTTCTTTCTGCATGTAACACAGAGGACACTAAGACAGGATTTTGCCCTCCAAAATCAACTCTAACTCCTCCTCATCACCTTGTATGACCCGCACATGGGAATGCTTTGGTAGGGGAAAAAATTGTCCCACCCTTGTCTACAGGAACAATGTCCCTGTAAACCCATGGGCAAGGTGGGAGGGAGTAAATGCCCTGGAAGGGGCAGGACCTAAAGCCCAGCACAGCCACAAAACCCAGAGCTTCCTGACAGAGCTGAAAAGAATTGGGGTCCCTCTCTCAAATGCAACCACAAACCAAAGCACACCTGTCCCATTGGCTGACCTCACTGATGACATCCCAATTTTCATAGGCATTTGTGCTCTATTTTGGTTTTGATGACACGCACCCTCCACGCGAATCCTCCCAAATACCAACTCTCACTTTAAAGCTGCTGCCAATGTTAGATGGACTCGAGCACAGGAACAAGACATGGGATTGTAGAGTTTCCAGAAGGAAAACAATCTCCAACTCATGACTAGCCAGTCTAGGCTAGGAAACACTGATGTTAAGATTTACATTCAGGTACTTTGAGAGAGCAAAAAGGTCAACTCATTGGTTCTGAAAATTAAATGCACTCAGGTTTTCAAACCGCTCCTCACATGTCATCTTCTTATCCTGCAGCAGATTTCCTTTCCAGGTTTCAGTCAGACCGAAGCAATGGGATCCCAGAGTGTGATCTTGCATGGCCCAGGGCAGACGAGAGCTACACGATGAACCAACACAAGACATTGGACTGCAGGGGAGACATCACAGGGATTTTTTTCCCACATCCAGCAGGAAAGGCCTGGCATAGAGACAGGTTTAGAATGCTGGCAACGAGATAGGGTGGGAGAGAATGACATGGAAGAGGACACTCGTCACCCCCAGAGGAGTGGCAAAGCCCAGATGAGGCTGACATGGCTGTGACAGAATAAGGACCCTCTCCACAAGACACCCACAAACCACAGAACACATGGGACATTGGGTGACTTCACTGCTAACACCACATTGTCCAAGGCTCTGGTCACATCCACAGCCCTCCACAAAAAACATCTTCATCAACAGCCCTTGGTCTCTAATACCTGCATTTAAAAGCTGCCGCCAATGTCAAATGGACACGGACTTCAAAACAGGACCTGACACAGCAGAGCTGTGGGATGGAACACACTCCCCACCTCAGGATTCACCACTCTGAGCCAGCCAGGAACTGTGGCCTGCAAAATGCCCCGAGGCCATGCGACAAGGCTGTCCCACCCCTCCAGAACCAGCATAAAAGCCAGCCCAGAGCCTCACTCCCTCACACACTTCTTCTCAAGCCTTCTCCTCCTGCTCCTGCTGACAACCAGGTGAGCTTCTGCCCCAACCCACCTGCTCCTGCACCCCTGGCCCCCCTCTGACAACATGCTCAGCCACAGCAGGCCTCACGCCTCCTCACAGGCCCACAACAGCCTCCACACTCCCTCACTTTGCTGCATCACTGCCCCACGCACACCCACACCCCAGTCCACACTCATCTCCTCTCTTCCAGGCACTCTCCACACCACACCCATGGCCTGCAACAGCCTCTGCCGTCCCTGCGGACCCACCCCGCTGGCCAACAGCTGCAACGAGCCCTGTGCCCTGCAATGCCAGGATTCCCACGTCATCATCAACCCTTCCCCTGTGCTGGTCACCCTGCCAGGACCCATCATGACCTCCTTCCCCCAGAACACCGCCGTCGGATCCACCTCCTCCGCTGCTCTGGGCACTGAGCTCAATGCCCAGGGACAGCCCATCTCTGGCGGATTTGGCTCTGGCCTTGGCTACGGCCTGGGAGGCCTGGGCTGCTATGGCAGAAGGGGCTATGGCTCCATCTGCTAAGGGCCCTCAGCACCACCCCTGACACCACCAGCTCTGCCCTCTGCCAACAGCTCCTGCAAGTAAAACACCTGATTCTGTCAGCTTCTTCCTTCTCATCATTCTTTCATTTCAATAAACTTTCCTTGCAACACACAACCTGAGTTGCTTCCTGTTATTTTTGAATTTCAATGGTCTTACATCATCACCCTGTGCAATGCCAGCACTCAACCATTATGTTGGATGGAAAGGGAGCAAAGAACATTTCTTAGAAAATATGTCCCCACCAGGAACAACCAACACTGACATGGGAAACAGGGGAAAAGGGGAGACCTTCCAGAACATGACACAAGGCCATCACGTCATCTACCAAAGGCTTGGACACAGGAATTCTCACCTAGGCCCAGCTCTGATGAAGTCACTCTATGCCAGCATAAACTTGAGAAATTCCCATCACAGCAGCACTCTTGAGTCCCCCCCGTGAACACAGGTACAAGAGCATCCACTTGGGCATGAAATCTGGAGAGCAAGTGCTTCCATCCCCTCTGCTAAAGCAGGCCCAGCAGGGGAAGGATTTCTAAGATTATGGCCAGTTTCATTTTGGACCTCCAGGAAGAGGGACCCCATTGTCTCTTATACTCTGGGACCATCCACACACACTGAAAAATTCTTGCTTTCTTTGCCTATAGAATTCCGTCTACTTTCACTTGTACACGTGCCCTCTTTCCCTTCATGTGTGTAGTGCTGAGAACAGCTGGGCTCCCACACACTGGTGACTTCCCTATCCCAGCCTCATCTCCTGACAGTCTCAGCTACCTCAGTCTCTCCTCTAGCAAACATTCTCCAGCCCTAAATTATCCAGTGGCCTTCAACTGGTCTTCATCCACCACCCCCTTGTACTTCTGCACCTGTGGAGGCCAGAATTGTCCACATGTCTCCAAATAGGATTTGACCAGTGCTCTCAGGAGAGGAAGGGCCACCTCTCCTGACTTTGTGGCAACAAATTTTGAAATCTGTCTTGGACACAGGTGACACTGATTGAAGTAATGCGCCACTGTACCCTTCTGGTGTCTTTGTTCTTCACCAGAACCACAGGCTCTTGCTCACAATAGACACTTATCAGACTCTGAGCCCCCAGCATTATCCAGGACCAAGGGCAATTCCTATCCAGATGGAGAACTTCTCATTTCCATTTCTTGAACTTTGGGAGACTCCTTTAACCCTCAATCTCCTGATCTCTCTGGTGGAACAGCCAAGTGGGGACTCAGACACTCCACAATCCGCCAGCTCACTGAGGAGGCAACTCAACTCAACAACTGCCCACATGGAAGAGAAGATTACAGGTGCTCACACATGGCACAGATGAAAAGCCCAGACCAGCCTGACTGACCTAATTTACTTTGGGGTCCCTCTTCACAACACACACAAAACCCCAAAACCATGAGTTACATTGGATGACCTCACTGATGACACCCCAACTCTGCAAATCTTTTTCACATCTTCAGTCCCCTTTGAAACACACCATCAACAGCAGACTTAGTCTCAAATACTCTCACTTTAAAGGAGGAATGAACGTGATGGAAGGGGCAGCTCCTCATGCACAGCTCAGTTGCAAAGCCCAAACCAGCCTGACATGACTGCAGTGGAATGAGGCCTCTCTTCACAACAAACCCACAAAAAAACCCATATGGGTACCACAGAATGACCTCACTGATGACACTCATATCATTCCTTGGGTTTTTGTTGTATATTTTGGTTTCTCTGACACATATATTCCAAGCAAATCCTCCCAAACACCAACACTCACTTAAAAGCTAACACCAAGTTCAGATGGAAACAGCCTCAAGAGCAGGAAATGACACTGAAGGATTGTGGAAGAAAAATACTCCCCACATCACAACACGTCAAAATCTATGACACAGAAAACCGATGTTAAAATCTCCTTTCAGGAACCTCTAGAGTGGAATAAGGTCAACCAATTTTTTTTGAAAAATAAACGTCCACAGTTCCTTCAACTGCTCCTCACGTCTTCTTCTCATGTTTCACGCATTTTTCTTTCTGTGTTTCTCTCATGGCCCAGCAACGGAACCCCACAGTGTGACCTTGCTGGGACCAGTGGAGACGAGTACTATGGATGAACCAACACAAGAAGACATTGGACAGCAGGGGCGGCATCGCAGGGATTGTTCTCCCATATCCAGCAGGAGATGACTGACATTTACAAAGGTTTATAATGTGGGCAATGGGACACGGAGGGAGAGAAAGAGATCAAAGGAGACTTGCATCATCCCCAGAAGAACGGCAAAGCCCTGATGAGCCTGAGGTGGCTGTGGAGGAATGAGGAGCCTCTCCATGAGACACAGACAAACCAAAGCACATATGGGACATGAGGTGACTTCACTGTTGACACCCCACTGTCCAAAGCTCTGGTCACATCCACGGCCCTTCACAAAAAACATCTTCATCAAAAGAATTTCTTCGCAAATACCTGCATTTAAAGCTGCTGACAAGGTCCGATGAACATGGACTCAAAAGTAGAACATGACACAGCAGAGTTGTGGGATGGAAAACACTCCCCACCTCAGGACTCACCACTCTGAATCAGCCAGGAACTGTGGCCAGCAAAATGCCCCAAGGCCATGGGACAAGGCTGTCCCGCCCCTCCAGAACCAGCATAAAAGCCAGCCCAGAGCCTCTCTCCCTCACACACTTCTCCTCACGCCTTCTCCTCCTGCTCCTGTCGACAACAAGGTGAGCCTCAAGCCCACAAACCTCCTGCTCCTGCACACTTCTCTCCTTGCTCCCCCACGTCTCTACCCTGCCTCATCCCTCTCTCTTTTCCAGGCACCCTCCACACCACACCCATGGCCTGCAACAGCCTCTGCCGTCCCTGCGGACCCACCCCGCTGGCCAACAGCTGCAACGAGCCCTGTGCCCTGCAATGCCAAGATTCCCGCGTCATCATCAACCCTTCCCCTGTGCTGGTCACCCTGCCAGGACCCATCATGACCTCCTTCCCCCAGAACACCGCCGTCGGATCCACCTCCTCCGCTGCTCTGGGCACTGAGCTCAATGCCCAGGGACAGCCCATCTCTGGCGGATTTGGCTTTGGCCTTGGCTACGGCCTGGGAGGCCTGGGCTGCTATGGCAGAAGGGGCCGCTACATCTGCTAAGGGCCCTCAGCTCTGGCCTCTGCCAACAGCTCCTGCAAGCAAAGTGCCTCACCTGATGGTTTCTCTACCGGTACCTCACACCTGATTCCTTCAGCTTCTTCTTTCTCCGCATTCTTTCAATTCAATAAATTTTTCTTGCATCACAACCTGAGTTGTTTCATCTTCTATCTGAATTCCAATGGTCTCACATCCTCACCATGTGCAATGTCACCACTCAACCATTATGTGGGATTGAAAGAGAGCAAAGAACATTTCTTAGCAAATATGTCCCCACCAGAATATCCAACACTGACATGGACAACAAGGGAGAGTAGTTGACATTCCAGAACATGACACAAGGCCATCACCTCATCTACCAAAGGCTTGGACAAAATAATTCTCTCTTGGGCACTGCTCTGACAAAGTCACTCTAAGCCAGTATACACTTGGAAAATTTTCAGAAGCTCTCTTGAGTCTAGCCTGTGAAAAGAGGAATAACATCTTGTATCAGGGCAGGAACTGCTGAGTGAAAATGATTAATCCCCCTTGCCCAATGAGGCCCAACAGGAGCAGGATTTCCAGGATTCTGGCCAGTTCAGTTTTGGAATTCCAAGGGGAGGGATCTCATTGCCTCTTACATCTGGGACCACCCACACACACTGAAAAATTCTTGCTTCCTTTGCCCATGGAATTCCAGCAATTTTCGCTCGTGCATGTGCCCTCTTTCCCTCCATGTGTGCAGTGCTGAGAACAGCTGGGCTCCCACACACTGGTGACACATCCCTGCCCAGCCTTGTCTCCTCAGAGTCCCAGCTCTCTCAGCCTCTCCTCAAGCAAAGATCCACCTGGCACTTTAAGTATCTGGTGGCCGTCAACAGGTCTTTGTCCACTACCCACTTGTGCTTCTTCCCCTGTTGAGGCCAGAAGTGTCTACATCACTCCACATCTGATCTGGTTTGGTGCTCTAAAGAGGGAAAGGGCTACCCGTCAAGACTTCAGGTTGAAAAATTTCTGAAATCTGTCTTGGACACAAGTGACGCGGATTGAAGTAATTCCCAATGCGACCTGCGGCTCACTCTGTTCTCTATCAGCACAACACGGTCCTGCCCACAAAAGCCACTTTTCAGACTCTGAGCCCACAACATTATCCAGGGCCCAGTGCAATTCTTGTCCAGACGCAGAACTTCACATTTCTCTTGTTTGAACCTTGGGAAGTTCCCTTAAAACCTTAGTCTCAAGGTCCTTCTTACCAGTGGAACGGCCAAGTGGGGCCTCAGTCACACCAACATCTGAAAGTGCGCGGAAGGGGCAACTCTCCCACTGCCCACATGGAATGGAAGAGTCCAGGTGCTCACACCTGGCACAGATGCAAAGCCCAGACGAGCCTGACTGATCTAGGATAGTTTGGGGACCCTCTTCCTAACACATCCACAAACCCAAAACTATGAGTTCCATGGGATGACCTCACTATGACACCCCACCTCTCCAAATCTTGGTCATGTCTTCAGTTCCCTTTGACTCACACCATCAACACCAGTCTTTGGTGTCAAATACTCACACTATAAAGGAGGAATGACCACAGTGGAAGGGGCAGCTCCTCATGCACAGCACAGTACAAAGGCCACACCAGCCTGACATGGCTGCAGTGGAATGGGGACCCTCTTCACAGCACACCCACAAAATAAACAACACGAATGCTACAGAATGACCTCATTGATGACACCCATATTTTTCTTAGGCTTCTGTTGTACATTTGGTCTTTTCTGACACATATCTTCCAAACAAATCATCCCAAATATCAACTCTCACTTTAAAGCTGACACCAAGGTCAGATGGACACTTCCTCAAGAGAAGGACATGACACTGCACAATTGTGTGCAGGAAAACATTCCCCACATGATGACTTGCAAGGCTGTGTCAGAAAAAAATGGTATTATGGCTTCAATTCAGGTACCTCTAGAGAGTAACAAGGTCAACCCACTTTTTCTGAAAAGTGAATGTCGATAGCTACATCAGTTGCCCCTCAAACAAGTTCTTCCCGTTATCCTTCACCAGCTATGGACGGACCAGCACAAGACCTTGGGTTGTACGGGAAGCATGTCTGAATAAGAGGAATTGCTTCCCATCTTTAGTGGGAAAGGCCTGAACTATAGGGGTGTTTAGGAATTTTGCAATATGGTCGGTAGAGAGAAAATGTGATGAAGGGGAGCTGTCACCTGTCACCTCAAGAAGAGCTGCAAAGCCGAAACCAGCCTGATGCGGCTGTGGCAGAATGAGGTCCCTCTTCACCACACACCCACAAAACCACAGGACACCATTGCCACAATGATGACAACCCATCTCTCCAAAGCTTTGGTCACATCTTCAGCCCTCCCAGAGAAACAATGTCAACCACAGCCTTTGGTCTCTAATACCTGCATTTAAAAGACACTGCCAAGGTCAAGTCCTCAAGAGCAGGATATGACAATGCAGACTTGTGGGGAGCAAAATACTCCCCACCTCAGCACTCACCAGGCCTACAAAATGCCCCGAGGGCATGGGACAAGGCTGTCCCGCCCCTCCAGAACGAGCATAAAAGCCGGCCCAGAGCCCCTCTCCCTTACACACTCCTCCTCAAGCCTTCTCCTCCTGCTCCTGCCCATAACCAGGTGAGCCTCAAGCCCCTGACCCTCCTGCTCCTGCACCCCTGGCCCCTCTCTTCCCACACGCTCAGCCCCAGCCGCCCTCATGCTGCCCACAGCCCCACAACAGCTTCCACACTCCATTGCTGCCCCTTGCTCCCCCATGCCCCAGCCCGGCCTCACCCTCCTCTCTTCCAGGCACCCTCCACACCACACCCATGGCCTGCAACAGCCTCTGCCGTCCCTGCGGACCCACCCCGCTGGCCAACAGCTGCAACGAGCCCTGTGCCCTGCAATGCCAGGATTCCCGCGTCATCATCAACCCTTCCCCTGTGATGGTCACCCTGCCAGGACCCATCATGACCTCCTTCCCCCAGAACACCGCCGTCGGATCCACCTCCTCCGCTGCTCTGGGCACTGAGCTCAATGCCCAGGGACAGCCCATCTCTGGCGGATTTGGCTTTGGCCTTGGCTACGGCCTGGGAGGCCTGGGCTGCTCTGGCAGAAGGGGCTATGGCTCCATCTGCTAAGGGCCCTCAGCACCACCCCTGACACCACCAGCTCTGCCCTCTGCCAACAGCTCCTGCAACTAAAGCAGCTTGGCTCATATTTGCCCTACTTGCATCTCACCCTGGATCCCTTCCAGTCCTCTCTCTTGCCTTTTAATTCTTTTGCCTCAATAAAGATTTCCTGCATCAAAGCCTCACATGTCTCCTCTTCATTTGAATTCCAATGCTCTCACATCCTCACTCTTGGGGTGGAAGGGAAAGGGGCTCAAAACCTTCCTAAACAAGTACAACCCCACCCATAATAACCAAGACTGTCACAGGAAGCAGGGTTAAATTGTGACCATCCAGAACATGGCAAAATCACATCTCCTGCCATACCAAAGGCTTTGACACAACAGTGCTCTCCTGCTCATTCCTCTGGAAAAATCTCTCCATGCCAGCATTCCCTTGACAAGATCTCCTCCCATCAAAACTCTCAAACCACACAATCACAATAACATCAGTTCTCAGTCAAACTCAGGATGTGCTGCAAGCGCTTCCATCCCCTCTGCTTAAGGAAGGCTACCCAGGGAAGGATTTCAAGAACCATGGACACTTCAGGTTTTCATCTCCCTGCACACAGACATTTCTGCACCTCTTCAACTCTGTGACCATCCTCACAGTAAAAAAGGCTTATCTGCTCTTCCCATGGAATTCCATGTTTTCAATTATGCTGTTGCTGACTTCTAACAGCCTCCCCATCTCCTGGAAGTTCCAGCTCTCTCAGTCCCTCGTGAAAAATCCTTTCAGCCCATTGAAAATCTTGGAGACCTCGAACTGGCCTTGTTTCGCTACACCTGTGGGCCTCCTGCCCTTGGAACATAAGACCTGCTCACACGTATTTAAGTCATGTTCGAGGATGTAGAACAGTTTTGGTCTCATGGATACGACTCTAGAGTTACTTCATTTGAAGTTTGACTTTGGATCACAAGGCTCCAGGTCATGTTGTTTCAATATTATAGAAACAGAGCAGTCCACATCACTGACCCTTCACACCACCTGTACATCCTTGCATGGTCTGCAATGGTGCAGTAAGAGACAGTGCCAAAGACATTGCAAAGAGGTGGAGGTAAACAGCAGTCATGGCTCCCTCATCACCCACAGTATAATTTTTTCATTCTGTAAGTAACTTAGAGGTCACTAAGACAGGATTTTGCACACCATAGGCAACTCTAACTGCTTCTCATCACCTTATACGAGCTGAACTTGGAAATGCATTGTAGGGATAAAATTGTCCCATCCTTGTCTGCACAAAAAAGCTCCCTGGAAATCCACATGCAAGGTGGGAGGGAGTAAATGCGCTTGAAGGGGCAGGTCCTAAAGTCTAGCACATCCACCAAGGCCCAGCACAGCCTGACAGGGCTGTAGAGGAATGGGATGCCTCACTCAAATGCAACCACAAACCAAAGCACACCTGTCCCATTGGTTGACCACATTAATGACATCCCAATTCTCATAGGCATTTATTGTTTATTCTGGTTTTTTTGACACACGCCTTCCAAGTAAATCCTCCCAAACACCAACTCTCACTTTAAAGCTGCTGCCAGGGTCACATGGACACAGTCACAAGAGCAGGACATGGAATTGTTGAGGTGCGGGAAGGAAAACAGTCTCCAGCAAATGACTTGTAAGGCTGGGCCAGGTAAAACTGAAGTTATGATATGCATTCAGGTACCTTGAGAGAGCAAAAAGGTCAACACCTCTCTTGTGAAAATGGAATGTATTTAGGTCCTTCAAGTGCTCCACAGACATCATCTTCTTATCCTTTTCCAGTTTTCCTTTCTGGGTGTCACTCAGAGCCCAGCAATGGGACCCCACAGTATGACCTAGCTGGCTCCAGGTGAGATGAGCGCTACCAATGAATAAAACACAAGATATTACAGGGCTGGACAATAGTCCCCAAACCACAGGGATTGTTTTCCCATATCCAGCAGGAATGGCCTGGCATATAAACAGGCTTAAAATGTTGGCAATGAGGAAAGAAACGAGAGAATGGGATGGAAGGGGCACCCTTCATCTCCCAAAGAGCTGCAAAGACCAGATGAGCCTGACGTGGCTGTGGGGGAATGAGAACCCTTTCCACAAGACACTCAAAGACCACAGCAAACCAGGGCCACGGGATGACTTAATTAGTGACACCCCACTGTCAAAAGCGCTGGTCACGTCCACAGCCCTCCACAAAAAACATCTTCATCAACAGACTTTCTTCACTAATACCTGCATTTAAAGCTGCCAACAAGGTCAGAGGGACATGGACTCAACAGCAGGACATGACACAGCAGAATTGTGGGATGGAAAACACTCCCCACCTCAGGACTCACCACTCTGAATCAACCAGGAACTGTGGCCTGCAAAATGCCCCAAGGCCATGGGACAAGGCTGTCCCGCCCCTCCAGGACCACCATAAAAGCCCAGCCCAGAGCCTCTCTCCCTCACACACTTCTCCTCACACCTCCTCCTCCTGCACCTTCAAACTACCAGGTGAGCCTCAAACCCCTGACCCTCCTGCTCCTGAAACCCCTGGCCCCACTCTGACAGTACATTAGCCCTCAGCTTCCGCAGCCTTCATGCCTCCCCACCGCTCCACAACAACCTCCACAGTCCTTTACTGCCCTTTGCTCCCCCATGTTCCTGCCTCAACCCTCCTCTCTTCCAGGCTCCCTCCACACCACACCCATGGCATGCTACAACCGCTGCAGTCCCTGCGGACCCACCCCGCTGGCCAACAGCTGCAACGAGCCCTGTGCCCTGAAATGCCAGGATTCCCGAGTTGTTATCCAGCCTTCTTCCGTGCTGGTCACCCTGCCAGGACCCATCATGACCTCCTTCCCCCAGAACACCGCCGTCGGATCCACCTCCTCCGCTGCTCTGGGCACTGAGCTCAATGCCCAGGGACAGCCCATCTCTGGCGGATTTGGCTTTGGCCTTGGCTACGGCCTGGGAGGCCTGGGCTGCTCTGGCAGAAGGGGCTATGGCTCCATCTGCTAAGGGCCCTCAGCACCACCCCTGACACCACCAGCTCTGCCCTCTGCCAACAGCTCCTGCAACTAAGGCACCTCGGCTGATGGTCTCTCTACTTGCACCTCACACCTGATTCCTTCAACTTCTTCTTTCTCTGTATTATTTCACTTCAATAAAGTTTTCTTGCACCACAACCTGAGTTGCTTTCTGCTATATTTGTATTTCCAAGGTCTCACATCCTCACTCTGTGCAATGCAAGCACTCAAACATGATGCTTGATGGAAATGGAGCAAAGAACATTTCTTGGAAAACATGTCCCCACCAGGAATAAGCAACACTGACATGGGAAACAGGGGAGAGGGGAGACCTTCCAGAACATGACACAAGGCCATCACCTCATCCAACAAAGGCTTTGACTCACTAATTATCACCTGGGCACTGCTCTTACAATGTCACGCTACGCCGGCACACACCTGAAAATTTCTCTTCTAAGCAACACTCTTGAGTCCTCCCCATGAACAGAGGAATAACATCATGCACATGGGCAGGAACTCCACAGTGCAAATGCTTCCATCCCCCTTGCTCCAGCAGGCCCAGCACAGTCAGGATTTCCAGGATTATGCCCAGTTCAGTTTTGGATCTCCAAGAAAAGGGACTAAATTTTCTCTTACACTCTGGGACCATGCACACACACTGAAAAATACCTACTTTGCATGTCCATGGACTTCCATTGATTTTTACTGGTGCACGTGCCCCGTTTCTCTTCATTTCTGCTGTGCTGAGAACAGCTGGGTTCCCATACACTAGTGACACCCCCCTGCCCAGTCTTGTCTCCTCAGAGTTGCAGCTCTCTCAGCCTTTCTCCTAGCAAGGATCCGCCAGGCCCTTTAAGTATCTGGTGGCTCTCAATTGCTCTTTGTCCACTACCCTCTTGTGCTTCTTCAGCTGTTGAGGCCAGAACTGTCCACATGGCTCCACTCCCAATCCCACCAGTGCTCTAAAGATAGGAAGGACCACCTTTCACGAATTCATGGCAACAATTTTCTGAAATCTGACTTTGACACAGGTAATGCTTCTCTGATTAATGCCCCACTGCAACCTCCTGGTCTAACTGTTCTCAATCAGCACCACAGGGTCCTGCTCACAAAACCCACTTTTCAGACTTTCAGTCCACAGCATGACCCAGGACCCAGTGCAATTCCCATCCAGATGCACAACTTCTCATTTCCCTTGCTTGAAATTTGGGGGATTTGATTACCCCTTGGTCTTAAAGTCCTTCTGACTGGTGGAACAGCCAAGTGGGGCCTCAGACACACCAACATCTTACAGCTCGCTGAAGGGGGAACTCTCCCCCCGCTAACATGGAATGGAAGAGTCCAGACACTCACATCTGGCACAGATGCAAAGCCCAGATCAGCCTGACACAAATGGGATATTTTGGGATCCCTCTAAATAACACACCCATAAACTCAAAACCATGAGCTCTAAAGGCTCACATCACTGACGACACCCCACCTCTCTCAAAATCTTGGTCACATCTTCAGTCCTCTTTGACGCACAACATCAACACCAGACTTTGGTTTCAAATACTCACACTTTAAAGGAGGAATGACCACAAAGGAAGGGGCAGCTCCTCATGCACAGCATAGCTGAAAGCCCAAACCAGTCTGACATGGCTACAGGCAGGAATGAGGCCCCTCTTTATAACGTACCCGCAAACTAAAGCACAAAACTGCCATAAAATTATCTCACTGATGACATTCATATTTTTCTTAGGCTTTTGTTGTATATTTTGGTTCCTCTGACACACATCTTCCACGGAAACCATCCCAAATATCCACACACTTAAAACCCAACACCAAGGTCAAATGGACATGGCCTCAAGAGCAGGACATGACACTGAAGGATTGTGGGAAGGAAAATAATTCCCACATCAACACTAAAAAGCCCATGCCAGACAAAAATGATAGTAAAAATTCTTTTCAAGTTCCTCTAGAGTGTAATAAGGTCAACCCCCATTCTTTAAAAAATAAATGTCCACAGTTCCTTCAACTGCTCCTCAAGTCTTTTTCTCGGCCTTCACCAGTTTTCCTTTCTAGATTTCACTCCAAGCCCAGCAATGAGACCTCAGAGCAAGAACTTGCTGGGCCCAGTTGAGATGAGTGCTACGGAAGAACCAACACAAGACACTGGACAGCAGGGGCAGCATCACAGGGATTAGTTTCCTACACCCAGCAGGAAAGCCCTGGAATACAGATAGGTTTAGAATGTTGGCAATGGGACAGGGAGAGAGAGATCATGATTGAAGGGGAAACACCTCATGCCCAGAAGAGCTGCAAAGCCCAGGTTAGCCTGACGTGGCTGTGAGAGAATGAGGACTCCCTCCACAAGACACGCACAAACCACAGCACACCAGGAACATTGGGTGACTTCACTGTTGACATCCCGTTGTCCAAGGCTCAGGTCACGTCCACAGCCCCCCACAAAAAACATCTTCATCAACAGCCCTTGGTCTCTAATACTTGCATTTAAAAGCTGCCGACAAGGTCAGATGGACACGGACTTAAAAATAGGACCTGACACAGCAGAGCTGTGGGATGGAAAACACTCCCCACCTCAGGACTCACCACTCTGAGCCAGCCATGAACTGTGGCCTGCAAAATGCCCCAAGGCCAAAGGAAAAGGCTGTCCCACCCCTCTAGAACAAGCATAAAAGCCAGCCCAGAACCTCACTCCCTCACACACTTCTCCTCACGCCTTCTCCTCCTGCTCCTGCCGACAGCAAGGTGAGCCTCAAGCCCGCAAACCTCCTGCTCCTGCACACTTCTCTTCTTGCTCCCCCATGCCTCTACCCTGTCTCATCCCTCTCTCTTTTCCAGGCACCCTCCACACCACACCCATGGCCTGCCACAACCGCTGCAGTCCCTGTGGACCCACCCCGCTGGCCAACAGCTGCAACGAGCCCTGTGCCCTGCAATGCCAAGATTCCCACGTCATCATCAACCCTTCCCCTGTGATGGTCACCCTGCCAGGACCCATCATGACCTCCTTCCCCCAGAACACCGCCGTCGGATCCACCTCCTCCGCTGCTCTGGGCACTGAGCTCAATGCCCAGGGACAGCCCATCTCTGGTGGATTTGGCTTTGGCTACGGCCTGGGAGGCCTGGGCTGCTCTGGCAGAAGGGGCTATGGCTCCATCTGCTAAGGGCCCTCAGCACCACCCCTGACACCACCAGCTCTGCCCTCTGCCAACACCTCCTGCAACAAAAGCACCTTGGCTGATGGTCTCTCTACCTGCATCTCACACCTGATTCCTTCAGCTTCTTTTTTCTCTTCCTTCTTTGTATTCAATACAGTTTTCTTGCATCACAACCTGAGTTGTTTCGTCTTCTTTTGCATTCCAATAGTCTCACACCCTCACCCTGCGCAATGCCAGCACTCAACCATTATGTGGGAAGGAAAGGGAGCAAAGAACATTTCTTACTAAATATGTCCCCACCACGAAAAAGCAACACTGACATGGGAAACAGGGGAGACGGGAGATCTTCCAGAACATGACACAAGGCCTTCACCTCATCTACCAAAGGCTTGCTCGCAGCTATTCTCTCCTGGGCACTGCATAACAAAGTCACTCCATGCCACCACAAACTTGAAAAATTCCCTTCCCCATAATACTTATTGAGTCCTCCCCACAAACAGAGGAATAACATCATGCACTTGGGCAGGAACTCCGCAGTGCAAATTCTTCCATCTCCCTTTCTCAAGCAGGCCCAGCACAGGCAGGATTTCCAGAATTATGTCCAGTTCAGTTTTGGACCTCCAAGAAGAGAGACCCCATTGTCTCTTACATTCTGGCACAATCCACACACACTGAAAAATACTTACTTTTCTCACCCATGGTATTCCATCTAGTTTCAATTGTGCATATGCCTTCTTTCCTTCATCTGTGGAGTACTGAGAACAGCAGGGCTCCCACTCACTGATAACACATTCATGCCCAGCCTTGTCTACCCAGAGTCCATGCTCTCTCAGTCTCTCCTATACCAAAGATTGTCCAACCCTTGCAATATCTCCTGGCCCTCAACCTCTCTTTGTTCACTACCCACTTGTGCATCCCCTGTGGAGGCCAGAACTCTCCACAGGGCTCCTCACAGGATCTCCTCAGTGCTCTAAAGAGGGGAAGGGCCACCTCTCACGACTTCATGGCAAGAATCTCCTGAAATCTGTCATGGACACGTGATGCTCCACTAATGTGATGCTCCACTGCAACTTTCTGGTATGGGTTCTTGATCAGCACCAGAGGGTCCTGCTCACAAAAGCCACTTCTCAGACTCTCGGCCTACAGCATGAGCCAGAGGCAAATGCTATTCCTGTCCAGATGCACAACTTCAGAGTTCTCTTGTTTGAAATTTGGCAGGTTCCCTTCAAACCTTAGTCTCGAGGCCCTTCTGAATGGTCAAACAGCCAAGTGGGGCCTCAGTCACTCCATCCCCTGCCAGCTCCCTGAAGGGGCAACTCTCCCTCTGCTGACACAGAATGCAACAGTCCAGGCACTCACACCTGGCACAGATGCAAAGCCCAGACCTGCCTGACACAGCTGGGATACTGTGGGGCCCCTCCTCACCCACAACACACCCACACACCAAGACCATGAGTTCCATTCGATGACCTCACTGATGACACCCCACCTCTGCAAATCTTGGTCATGCCTTCAGTCCCCTTTGACACACACCATCAACACCTGACTTTGGTGTCAAATACTCACACTATAAAGGAGGAATGACCACAATGGAAGGGGCAGCTCCTCATGCACAGCACAGGTACAAAGGCCACACCAGCCTGACATGGCTGCAGTGGAATGGGGCAAATCTTCACAACACACCCACAAAATAAACCACAGAAGGGCCTTTAAACACCCTCACTGATGACAACCATATTGTTCTTAGTATTTTGTTGTATATTCTGCTTTCTCTGACACACATCATCCATGCCAATGCTCCCCAATATCAAGTCTCAAATTAAAGCAAACACCAAGAAGAGATGGACATGGGCTCAAGAGCCATGACAGGGCAGATTTGCGGCGAGAAATACTATCCTCACCTCATGACTTGTAAAACTGTTTATGAGAAAACTGATATGAAAAATCTAGATGTCGTAGCTCTAGAGAGTAACAAGGTCAACTCACTTTTTCTGAAAGCTAAATGTACACAGGTCCTTCAACTGCTCCTCATGCCTTCTTATCCAGCACCAAATTTCCCTTTCCAGGTTTCATTCTGATCACAGCAATGGGACTCCACTGTGTGACCTTCTTAGGCCCAGTTATTCGAGCGCTATGGATGAACCAGCACTAGACGTTGAACAGTAGGGGAGCTGTCACAGGGATTGTTCTCCCATAACCAGCAAGACAGGCCTGGCATGGAGACAGGTTTAGAATGCTGGAAACAAGACAGGCTGGGAGAGAATGACATGGAAGGGGACACTCATCACCCCCAGAAGAGTTGCAAAGCCCAGATGAGCCTGACATGGCTGTGAGGGTGTGAGGACCTTCTTGACAATACACCCAAAAACCACGGCACACCAGGCTCAGGGGGCGGCTTCATGGTTGACGCCCCACGGTCCAAAGTTCTGGTCACGTCCACAGCCCTCCACAATAAACATCACCATCAACAGACTTTGTTCTCTAATACCAGTATTTAAAGCTGCCGCCAATGTCAGATGAACATGGACTCAAAGACAGAACATGACACAGCAGAGTTGTGGGATGCAAAACACTCGCCACCTCAGGACTCACCACTCTGAGCCAGCCAGGAACTGTGGCCTGCAAAATGCCTCGAGGCCATGGGACAAAGCTGTCCCGCCCCTCCAGAACCAGCATAAAGGACAGCCCAGAGCCTCTCTCCCTCACACACTAATCCTCAAGCCTTCTCCTCCTGCTCCTGCCGACAGCAAGGTGAGCCTCAAGCCCGCAAACCTCCTGCTCCTGCACACTTCTCTCCTTGCTCTCCCACGCCTCTACCCTGCCTCATCCCTCTCTCTCTTCCAGGCACCCTCCACACCACACCCATGGCCTGCTACAACCGCTGCAGTCCCTGCGGACCCACCCCGCTGGCCAACAGCTGCAACGAGCCCTGTGCCCTGCAATGCCAGGATTCCCACGTCATCATCAACCCTTCCCCTGTGATGGTCACCATGCCAGGACCCATCATGACCTCCTTCCCCCAGAGCACCGCCGTTGGATCCACCTCCTCCGCTGCTCTGGGCACTGAGCTCAGTGTGCAGGGACAGCCCATCTCTGGCGGATTTGGCTTTGGCCTTGGCTACGGCCTGGGAGGCCTGGGCTGCTATGGCAGAAGGGGCTATGGCTCCATCTGCTAAGGGCCCTCAGCACCACCCCTGACACCACCAGCTCCGGCCTCTGCCAACAGCTCCTGCAACCAAAGCACCTCAGCTGATGGTCACTCTACTTGCACCTCACTCTGGATCCATTCAAGTTCTCTCCCTTGCCTTTTAATTCTTTTGCCTCAATAAACTTTCCTGCATCAACGACTCACTTGTCTCTTCCTTTTGAATTCCAAAGCCCTTACATCCTCACCCATGCGAGGCAAAGGGGCACAACACCTTCCTAAACAAGTAGAACCTCAATGGTAACAACCATAACTGGCACAGGAGGCTTGAAGTTGAAGGGTGAAGGCTGACCCTTCAGCATATGAGAAACACTCATCATCTTCCATTCCAAAGACTTTGACACAACAAAGCTCTCCTGCTCAGTGCTCTGACAAACACTTTCTATGCCAGCATAGCCTTGACATCAACTCCTCCCATCAGAACTCTCAAACCACACAAACAATCATAATAACATCCACTCTCAGAGAAATTCGGGAAGCACTGCAAGGGCTTCCATCCTCTCTGATCAAGGAAGGGAACCCAGAGAAAGATTTGCAGAACCACGGACAGGTCAGGTTGTCATCTCCCCGGGAGAGAGAAACTCCTGCACCTCTTCCACTCTGTGACCACCATCACATTAAAGAACGGCTTGTCTGCTCGATCCATGGAATTCCATCCGTTTTCATTTTGCCGTTGCCAACTTCTAAAAACCCAGCATCCAGCCTTGTCTCCTGGAAGTCCCAGCTCTCTCAGTCCCTTGGGAAAAATCCTCCAAAAATCTTGGTGGCCCTGAACTGGCCTTGATTCACTAAGCCTGTGCTCCCCCTCCCCTGTGGACCCCGAACCTGCTCATACCAACTCACATCGCTTTAGAGGACGTTGAACACTTTTGGTCTCATGGATATGACTATTGAGCTGCTTCATTTGTCAAGCTGACTCCAGCTTGACAATTGGATCACAAGGCCCCAGATCATGGTGATTAAATATTATATGAATACAGCAACCCACCTCACTGACCCTTTACACCACCTGTACATCCTTGCATAGTCTGCAATGGTGCAGTAGGTGACACTGCCAAGACATTGCTGAGAGGTGGAGGTAAACACTAGCCATGGCTCCCTCAGCATCCACAGCAAGATTTTTTTTTCTGTATGTAACACAGAGGTCACTAAGACAGGATTTTGCCTTCCAAATCAACTCTATCTGCTCCTCATCACCCTGTGTGACCTGCTTTAGGAAATGCTTTGTAGGGGAAAAATTGTCCCATCCTTGTCTGCAGGAACAAGGGCCCTGGAAATCCATGGGCAACGTGGGAGGGAGTAAATGCCCTGGAAGGGGCACGACCTAATGCCCAGCACAGCCACAAAGCCCAGAGCAGCCTGACAGGGCTGTAAGGGAATGGGGTCTCTCCCTCAAATGCAGCCACAAACCAAAGAACCCCTGTCCCATGCCTTGACCTCATTGTTGACATCCCAAGGTTCCTAGGTATTTGTGGTTGATTCTGGTTTCACTGACATGCACTTTCCAAGCAAATCCTCCCCAATACCAACACTCACTTTAAAGCTGCTGCCAAGGTCAGATGGACACAGCCACCAAACCAGGACATGGAATTGTAGATTTGCTGGAAGAAAAAGAGTCCCCAGCTCATGGCTCATCAGCCTGGGCCAGGTAAGACTCACCTTATGATTTACATTCGTGTACCTTGAGAAAGTAAAAAGGTCAACACATTTGTTCTGAAAATTGAATGTATCCAGGTCATTCAAGTGCTCCACAGACATCATCTTCTGATCCTTCACAAGATCTCACTTCTAAGTGTCACTCAGAGTCCAGCAATGGAACCCCACAGTGTGACCAAGCTACGGCAAGTTGAGATGAATACTACTGATGAACAAAACCCAAGACATTACAGGGCCTGACAAGAGTCCCCAAACCAAAGGGATTGTTTTCTGACATCCAGCTGGAAAGGCATGGCATAGAGACAGGTTTAGAATGGTGGCAATGGGACAGGGAGAAAATGTGGATGATGGAAGGGGACACACATCATCCCCAGAAGAACTGCAAAGCCCAGATGAGTTTGACGTGGTTGTGAGGGACTGAGGAGCCTCTCCACAAGACACTCACAAACCACAGTACAACACGGCCATTGGGTCACTTTACTGGTGACACCCACTCGCCAAATCTGCCATCCACAGCCCTCCACAAAAACAGCTTCATCAAATGCCCTTGGTCTTTAATACTTGCATTTAAAAGCTACTGACAATGTCATAAGGACAGGGACTCAAAATTAAGACATGACACAGCAGAGTTGTGGGATGGAAAACATCCCCCACTGGAGGATTCACCACTCTGAGACAACCAGGAACTGTGGCCTGCAAAATGCCCCATGGCCATGGGACAAGGCTGTCCCGCCCCTCCAGAACCAGCATAAAAGCCGGCCCAGCACCTCTCTCCCTCACACACTTCTCCTCAAGCCTTCTCCTCCTGCAGACTACAAGGTGAGTCGGAAGCCCCTAATCCTCCTTCTCCTGCACCCCTGGCCCTTCTCTTCCAGCACGTTCAGCCCCAGCCTCTGCAGCCCTCACGCCTCACCGCAGCCGCACAACAGCCTCCAAACTCCCCCACCCTGCTGATACTCCTCTCCTTGCTCCCCCACACCGCTAACCTTCCTCATCCTCTCTCTTCCAGGCACCCTCCACACCACACCCATGGCCTGCTACAGCCGCTGCAGTCCCTGCGGACCCACCCCGCTGGCCAACAGCTGCAACGAGCCCTGTGCCCTGCAATGCCAGGATTCCCGCGTCATCATCAACCCTTCCCCTGTGCTGGTCACCCTGCCAGGACCCATCATGACCTCCTTCCCCCAGAACACCGCCGTCGGATCCACCTCCTCCGCTGCTCTGGGCACTGAGCTCAATGCCCAGGGACAGCCCATCTCTGGCGGATTTGGCTTTGGCCTTGGCTACGGCCTGGGAGGCCTGGGCTGCTATGGCAGAAGGGGCTATGGCTCCATCTGCTAAGGGCCCTCAGCACCACCCCTGACACCACCAGCTCTGCCCTCTGCCAACAGCTCCTGCAATCAAAGCACCTAACCTGATGGTCTCCCTACTTGTACCTCACACCTGTTTCCTCATTTTCTTCTTTATCAGCATTCTTTCACTTCAATAAATTTTTCTTGAATCACAACCTGAGTTGTTTCGTCGTCTTTTTGAATTCCAATGGTCTCACATCCTCACCCTGTGCAATGCCAGCACTCAACCATTATATGGGATGGAAAGGGAGCAAAGAACATTTCTCAGCAAATATGTCCCCACCAGGAACAACCAACAGTCACATGGGAAACAGGGGAGAGTTGGGCACTTTCCAGATCATGACACAAGACAATCATCTCATCCACCAAAGGCTTGGACACAACAATTCTCTCCTGGGCACTGCTCTGACAAGGTCACTCTATGTCAGCATACACTTGAAATATTCTCTTCCCAGTAGCACTCTTGAGTTCTCCCCGTAAACAGGGGTACAAGAGCATCCACTTGGGCATGAAATCTGGAGAGCAAGTGCTTCCATCCCCTCTGCTCAAGCAGGCTCTGCAGGAGAACAATTTCCAGGATTAGGGCCAGTTCAGTTTTGGACCCCCAAGAAAAAGAACCATTGTCTCTTGGTCATCCACTTATACTGAAAAATTCTCCTTTCCTTTGCCTCTGGTAGTCACTTATTGTCACTGGTACACATGCCTTCTTTCCCGTCAAGTGTGCAGTGCTGAGAACAGCTGGGCTCCCACACTCTGGTGACTCCGTTTGTCCAGCCTTGTCTCCTCACAGTCCCAGCTCTCTTAGTGTGTCTTCTAGCAAGGACCCACCAGGCCCTTAATTATCTGGTGGCTCACAACCGATCTTTGTCCACCACCCCCTTGTTCTTCTTCAACTGTGGAGGCCAGAACTGTCCACACCACCCCACACGGGATTTGACCAGTACTCTAAAGAGAGGAAGGGCCACCTCTCCTGATTTCATGGGAACAATTTTCTGAAATCTGTGTTGGACGCAGGTGATGCCCCACTGAAGTAATTCCCCAATGCAATCTTCTGGTCTCTGTTCTCCACCAGCACCACAGGGTCCTGCTCACAAAAGCTACATTTCAGGCTCCCTGCCCACAGCATTATCCAGGGCCCAGTGCAATTCCGGACCAGGTACACAACTTCAGATTTTCCTTGCTTGAAACTTGGGAAATTTGATTAACTCTTACTCTTGAGGTCCTTCTGACTGATGGAACAGCCAAGTCTGGCCTCACACACACCAACATCTGCCAGCTTGCTGAAGGGGCAACTCTCCCACTGCTGCCAAGGAATGGAAAAGTCCAGGCACTCGCACCTGGCAAAGATGGAAAGCCCAAATCAGTCTGACACACCTGGGTTAGTTTGGGGCCTCGTCAAATAACATACCCATAAACTCAAAACCAGAGTTCCATTCGATGACCTCACTGATGACAGCCCACCTCTGCAAATCTTGGTCAAGTCTTCAGTGCTCTTTGACACACACCATCAACACTAGACTTTGGTGTCAAATACTCACACTATAAAGGAGAAAGGACCACAATGGAAGGAGCAGCTCATCAGGCACAGCAAAGCTGCAAAGCCCGCACAAACCTGACATGACTGAAGTGGAACAGGGCAAATCTTCACAACACACCCACAAAATAAACCACAGAAGGGCCTTTAAACACCCTCACTGATGACAACCATATTGTTCTTAGTATTTTGTTGTATATTCTGCTTTCTCTGACACACACCATCCATGACAATGCTCCACAATATCAAGTCTCAAATTAAAGCAGACACGAAGAAGAGATGGACATGGGCTCAAGAGCCATGACAGGGCAGATTTGCAGCGAGAAATACTATCTTCACCTCATGACTTGTAAAACTGTTTATGAGAAAACTGATATGATAAACCTAGATGTCGTAGCTCTAGAGAGTAACAAGGTCAACTCATTTGTTCTGAAAGCTAAATGTACCCAGGTCCTTCAACTGCTCCTCATGCCTTCTTATCCAGCACCAAATTTCCCTTTCCAGGTTTCATTCTGATCACAGCAATGGGACCCCACAGTGTGACCTTCTTAGGCCCAGTTATTCGAGCACTATGGATGAACCAGCACAAGACGTTGGACAGTAGGGGAGCTGTCACAGGGATTGTTCTCCCATAACCAGCAAGACAGGCCTGGCATGGAGACAGGTTTAGAATGCTGGAAACAAGACAGGCTGGGAGAGAATGACATGGAAGGGGACACTCATCACCACCAGAAGAGTTGCAAAGCCCAGATGAGCCTGACATGGCTGTGAGGGTATGAGGACCTTCTTGACAATACAAAAAAAAAACCACAGCACACCAGGCTCAGGGGGTGGCTTCATGGTTGACACCCCACGATCCAAAGTTCTGGTCACGTCCACAGCCCTCCACAATAAACATCACCATCAACAGACTTTGTTCTCTAATACCTGTATTTAAAGCTGCCGCCAATGTCAGATGAACATGGACTCAAAGACAGAACATGACACAGCAGAGTTGTGGGATGCAAAACACTCGCCACCTCAGGACTCACCGCTCTGAGCCAGCCAGGAACTGTGGCCTGCAAAATGCCTCAAGGCCATGGGACAAAGCTGTCCCGCCCCTCAAGAACCAGCATAAAAGACAGCCCAGAGCCTCTCTCCCTCATACACTTCTCCTCACGCCTTCTCCTCCTGCTCCTGCCGACAGCAAGGTGAGCCTCAAGCCCGCAAACCTCCTGCTCCTGCACACTTCTCCCCTTGCTCTCCCACGCCTCTACCCTGCCTCATCCCTCTCTCTCTTCCAGGCACTCTCCACACCACACCCATGGCCTGCTACAACCGCTGCAGTCCCTGCGGACCCACCCCGCTGGCCAACAGCTGCAACGAGCCCTGTGCCCTGCAATGCCAGGATTCCCGCGTCATCATCAACCCTTCCCCTGTGATGGTCACCCTGCCAGGACCCATCATGACCTCCTTCCCCCAGAACACCGCCGTCGGATCCACCTCCTCCGCTGCTCTGGGCACTGAGCTCAATGCCCAGGGACAGCCCATCTCTGGTGGATTTGGCTTTGGCCTTGGCTACGGCCTGGGAGGCCTGGGCTGCTATGGCAGAAGGGGCTATGGCTCCATCTGCTAAGGGCCCTCAGCACCACCCCTGACACCACCAGCTCTGCTCTCTGCCAACAGCTCCTGCAACCAAAGCACCTTGTCTAATGGCCTGTCTACTCACACCTCACACCTGATTTCTTCAGCTTCTTCCTTCTCAAAATTCTTTCAATTCAATAAATTTTTCTTGCATCATAAACAGCGTTGCTTCCTGTTCTTTTTTAATTTCAATGGTCTGACATCCTCACTCTATGCAATGCCGGCACTCAACCATTATGTGGGATGGAAAGGGAGCAAAGAACATTTCTTAGTAAATATGTCCCCATCAGGGAAAACCAATGCTGACATGGGAATCAGAGCGGAGGGGAGACCTTCCAGAACATGACCCAAGGCCATCACCTCATCTACCCCAGGCTTTGACACAGCAATTATCACCTGGGTACAGCTCTGATGAATTCATTCTATGCCAGCACACACTTGAAAAATTCTCTTCCCAGCAACACAAGTGTGTCCTCTTAATAAACATAGTAATACCATCATGCACTTGGGCAGGAACTCCAGAGGGCAATTGCTTCCATTCTCTTGCTCAAGCAGACCCAGGAGGAGCAGGATTTCCAGGATTATGGCCAGTTCAGTTTTGGACCTCCAAGCAGAGGGAGCCCATTGTCTATTACACTCTGGGGCCATCCACACACATTGAAAAATTCTTCCTTCTTTTGCCCATGAAATTCCATCTAGTTTTAGTTCTGCCTTCTTTCCTTCACGTCTGCAGTGCTGAAACCAGCTGAGGTCCCACACACTGGTGACTCCATTGTCCAGGTTGTCTCCTCAGAGTCCCAGCTCTTTCAGTCTCTCCTCTAGCAATGATCCAGCAGGCCTTTAAGTATCTACAGGCCCTCAATTGGTCTTTCTTTCCTATCCCCTTGTACTTCTTCACATCTCAAGGCTAGAATTATCTACACCACCTCACACAGGATCTGAAATAGAGGAAGGGCCACATCTCACAATTTGATGGCAACAATTTTCTGAAATCTGTCTTGGACACAGGTGTCGTCCCACTGAAGTAATGGCCCACTGCAATCTATTGGTCACTCTGTTCTTGATCAGCACCACAGGGTCCTGCCCACAAAAGCCACTTTTCAGACTCTGCCCAGAGCATGACCCAGGGCCCAGTGCAATCCCTGCCATGCTGCAGAACTTCTCATTTCCCTTGCTTGAACTTTGGGAGATACCATTACCGCCTAATCTCAAGATCCCTCTGCCTGGTGGCACAACCATGTGGGGTCTCAGACACTCCACTATTTGCCACCTCGCTGAGGGAGCAACTGTCCAACTGCCCACATGGAACAGAAAAGTCCAGGCCCTCCCACCTAGCACAAATGCAAAGCCCAGACCAGCCTGACACAGCTGGGATACCTTGGGGCCCCTCGTCAGAACCCACCCATAAATCAAAAACCATCAGTTCCATTGGATGACCTCACTGATGATACCCCAACTCTCCAAATCTTGGCCACATCTTCAATCCCCTTTGACACACACCATCAACACCTGCCTTTGGTTTCAAATACTCACACTTTAAAGGAGGAATTGCCATGATGGAAGGAGCAGGTCCTCATGCACAGCTCAGCTGCAAAGGCCACACCAGCCTGACATGACTGCAGTGGAATGGGGCCCGTCTTCATAACACACCCACAAAATAAAGCATGAAAGTGCCATAAAATGACCCCACTGATGACATACATATATTCTTTGGGCTTCTCTTTTAAGTTTTGGTTTTTCTGACACACATCTTCCAAGCAAAGCATCCCAAATATCCACACACTTAAAAGCTGACACCAAGGTCAAATGGACACGGCCTCAAGAGCAGGATATGACACTGAAGGATTGAGGGAAGGAAAACATTCCCCACAGCAACAGTAAAAAGACCAAGACAGACAAAAACGATGTTACAATTTCCATTCAAGTACCACTTGGGTGGAAAAAGGTCAACTCTTGTCCTTTCAAAAAAAAATATCCACAGTTGCTTCAACTGCTCCTCAAGTCTACTTACTCTGCACCAGTTTTCCTGTCCAGATTTCATTGGGACCCCAGCAACAGGACCCGACAGTGTGACCTCAATGGGCCCAGCTGAGATGAATGCTACGGGATGAACCAACATAAGACATTGGACAGCAGGGGAGGCATCACAGGGATTGTTTTCTGATATCTAGCAGGAGAGCTTTGGAATGTTTGCAACGTGACAGGGAGGAAGAGAATGTATGGAAGGGGACAGCCTTAATCTCCAGTAGAGCTGCAAATCCCAGATGAGTCTGACAAGGTTGTGGGGGAAGGAGGACCCTATTCACAGGACACGCACAAACCACAGCATACCAGGCCCAGGAGGTGACTTCAATGTTGACACCCCACTGTCCAAAGGCTCTGGTCATGTCCACAGCACTCCACAAAAAACATCATCATCAACAGACTTTGCTCTATAATACTTGCATTTAAAGCTGCCGAAAATGTCAGATGGACAAGGACTCAAAAGGAGGATATGACACAGTAGAGTTTTGGGATGGAAAACACTCCCCACCTCACCACTCACCACTCTGAGTAAACCAGGCACTCTGGCCTGCAAAATGCCCCAAGGCCATGGGACAGGGCTGTCCCGTCCATCCAGAACCAGCATAAAAGCCAGCCCAGAGCCTCTCTCCCTCACACACTTCTCCTCAAGCCTTCTCCTCCTGCTCCTGCACACAACCAGGTGAGCTTCAAACCCCTGACGTTCCTGCTCCTGCACCCCTGGCCTCTATCTTCCAGCATGCTCAGAACCAGCTTCACGCCTCCCCTCAGCCTCGACACTCCCTCACTCTTCTACATCATTGCCCCTCACATGCCCACATCAGTGTCTAACATTGTTCTCTCTCTCCCAGGCACCCTCCACACCACACCCATGGCCTGCTACAACCGCTGCAGTCCCTGCGGACCCACCCCGCTGGCCAACAGCTGCAACGAGCCCTGTGCCCTGCAATGCCAGGATTCCCGCGTCATCATCAACCCTTCCCCTGTGATGGTCACCCTGCCAGGACCCATCATGACCTCCTTCCCCCAGAACACCGCCGTCGGATCCACCTCCTCCGCTGCTCTGGGCACTGAGCTCAATGCCCAGGGACAGCCCATCTCTGGCGGATTTGGCTTTGGCCTTGGCTACGGCCTGGGAGGCCTGGGCTGCTATGGCAGAAGGGGCTATGCCTCCATCTGCTAAGGGCCCTCAGCACCACTCCTGACACCACCAGCTCTGCCCTCTGCCAACAGCTCCTGCAACCAAAGCACCTCAGCTGATGGTCACTCTACTTGCACCTCACTCTGGATCCATTCAAGTTCTCTCCCTTGCCTTTTAATTCTTTTGCCTCAATAAACTTTTCCTGCATCAAAGACTCACTTGTCTCTTCCTTTTGAATTCCAAAGCCCTTACATCCTCACCCATGCGAGGCAAAGGGGCACAACACCTTCCTAAACAAGTAGAACCTCAGTGGTAACAACCATAACTGGCACAGGAGGCTTGAAGTTGAAGGGTGAAGGCTGACCCTTCAGCATATGAGAAACACACATCACCTTCCATTCCAAAGGCTTTGACACAACAAAGCTCTCCTGCTCAGTGCTCTGACAAAGACTTTCTATGCCAGCATAGCCTTGACATCATCTCCTCCCATTAGAACTCTCAAACCACACAAACAATCACAATAACATCCACTCTCAGAGAAATTCGGGAAGCGCTGCAAGGCCTTCCATCCTCTCTGATCAAGGAAGGGAACCCAGAGAAAGATTTGCAGAACCACGGACAGGTCAGGTTGTCATCTCCCCGGGAGAGAGAAACTCCTGCACCTCTTCCACTCTGTGACTACCGTCACATTAAAGAACGGCTTGTCTGCTCTGTCCATGGAATTCCATCTGTTTTCATTTTGCCGTTGCCAACTTCTAAAAACCCAGCATCCAGCCTTGTCTCCTGGAAGTCCCAGCTCTCTCAGTCCCTTGTGAAAAATCCTCCAAAAATCTTGATGGCCCTGAACTGGCCTTGATTCACTAAGCCTGTGCTCCCCCTCCCCTGTGGACCCCAAACCTGCTCATACCAACTCACATCGTTTTAGAGGATGTTGAACACTTTTGGTCTCATGGATACGACTATTGAGCCGCTTAATTTGTCAAGCTGACTCCAGCTTGACAATTGGATCACAAGGCCCCAGATCATGGTGATTAAATATTATATGAATACAGCAACCCACCTCACTGACCCTTTACACCACCTGTACATCCTTGCATAGTCTGCAATGGTGCAGTAGGTGACACTGCCAAGACATTGCTGAGAGGTGGAGGTAAACACTAGCCATGGCTCCCTCAGCATCCACAGCAAGATTTTTTTTTCTGTATGTAACACAGAGGTCACTAAGACAGGATTTTGCCTTCCAAATCAACTCCAACTGTTCCTCATCACCCTGTATGACCTGCATTAGGAAATGCTTTGTAGGGAAAAAATTGTCCCATCCTTGTCTGCAGGAACAAGGGCCCTGGAAATCCATGGGCAAGGTGGGAGGGAGTAAATGCCCTGGAAGGGGCACGACCTAATGCCCAGCACAGCCACAAAGCCCAGAGCAGCCTGACAGGGCTGTAAGGGAATGGGGTCTCTCCCTCAAATGCAGCCACAAACCAAAGAACCCCTGTCCCATGCCTTGACCTCATTGTTGACATCCCAAGGTTCCTAGGTATTTGTGGTTGATTCTGGTTTCACTGACATGCACTTTCCAAGCAAATCCTCCCCAATACCAACTCTCACTTTAAAGCTGCTGCCAAGGTCAGATGGACACAGCCACCAAAGCAGGACATGGAATTGTAGATTTGCAGGAAGAAAAAGAGTCCCCAGCTCATGGCTTATCAGCCTGGGCCAGGTAAGACTCACCTTATGATTTAAATTCATGTACCTTGAGAAAGTCAAAAGGTCAACACATTTGTTCTGAAAATTGAATGTATCCAGGTCATTCAAGTGCTCCACAGACATCATCTTCTTATCCTTCACAAGATCTCAATTCTAAGTGTCACTCAGAGTCCAGCAATGGAACCCCACAGTGTGATCAAGCTATGGCAAGTTGAGATGAATACTACTGATGAACAAAACCCAAGACATTACAGGGCCTGACAAGAGTCCCCAAACCAAAGGGATTGTTTTCTGACATCCAGCTGGAAAGGCATGGCATAGAGACAGGTTTAGAATGGTGGCAACGGGACAGGGAGAAAATGTGGATGATGGAAGGGGACACACATCATCCCCAGAAGAACTGCAAAGTCCAGATGAGTTTGACGTGGTTGTGAGGGACTGAGGAGCCTCTCCACAAGACACTCACAAACCACAGCACAACACGGCCATTGGGTCACTTTACTGGTGACACCCACTCGCCAAACCTAACATCAACAGCCGTCCACAAAAACAGCTTCATCAAATGCCCTTGGTCTCTAATACTTGCATTTAAAAGCTGCTGAAAATGTCATAAGGACAGGGACTCAAGACATGACACAGCAGAGTTGTGGGATGGAAAACATTCCGCACTGGAGGATTCACCACTCTGAGACAACCAGGAACTGTGGCCTGCAAATGCCCCATGGTCATGGGACAAGGCTGTCCCGCCCCTCCAGAACCAGCATAAAAGCCGGCTCAGAGCCTCTCTCCTCACACACTTCTCCTCAAGCCTTCTCCTCCTGCAGACTACAAGGTGAGTCGGAAGCCCCTAACCCTCCTGCTCCTGCACCCCTGGCCCTTCTCTTCCAGCATGTTCAGCCCCAGCCTCTGCAGCCCTCACGCCTCCCCGCAGCCGCACAACAGCCTCCAAACTCCCCCACCCTGCTGATACTCCTCTCCTTGCGCCCCCACACCGCTAACCTTCCTCATCCTCTCTCTTCCAGGCACCCTCCACACCACACCCATGGCCTGCCACAACCGCTGCAGTCCCTGCGGACCCACCCCGCTGGCCAACAGCTGCAACGAGCCCTGTGCCCTGCAATGCCAGGATTCCCGCGTCATCATCAACCCTTCCCCTGTGATGGTCACCCTGCCAGGACCCATCATGACCTCCTTCCCCCAGAGCACCGCCGTCGGATCCACCTCCTCCGCTGCTCTGGGCACTGAGCTCAATGCCCAGGGACAGCCCATCTCTGGCGGATTTGGCTTTGGCCTTGGCTACGGCCTGGGAGGCCTGGGCTGCTATGGCAGAAGGGGCTATGCCTCCATCTGCTAAGGGCCCTCAGCACCACCCCTGACACCACCAGCTCTGCCCTCTGCCAACAGCTTCTGCAACCAAAGCACCTCAGCTGATGGTCTCTCTACTTGCACCTCACACCTGATTCCTTCAGCTTCTTTTTTCTCATCCTTCTTTGTATTCAATACAGTTTTCTTGCATCACAACCTGAGGTGTTTCGTCTTCTTTTGCATTCCAATAGTCTCTCACCCTCACCCTGTGCAATGCCAGCACTCAACCATTATGTGGGAAGGAAAGGGAGCAAAAAACATTTCTTAGTAAATATGTCCCCACCAAAACAACCAACACTGACATGGGAAACAGGGGAGAGGGGAGACCTCCCAGATCATGACACAAGGCCTTCACCTCATCTACCAAAGGCTTGCTCACAGCTATTCTCTCCTGGGCACTGCATAACAAAGTCACTCCATGCCACCACACACTTGAAAAATTCCCTTCCCCATAATACTTATTGAGTCCTCCCCACAAACAGAGGAATAACATCATGCACTTGGGCAGGAACTCCGCACTGCAAATTCTTCCATCTCCCTTTCTCAAGCAGGCCCAGCACAGGCAGGATTTCCAGAATTATGTCCAGTTCAGTTTTGGACCTCCAAGAAGAGAGACCCCATTGTCTCTTACATTCTGGCACAATCCACACACACTGAAAAATACTTACTTTTCTCACCCATGGTATTCCATCTAGTTTCAATTGTGCACATGCCTTCTTTCCTTCATCTCTGGAGTACTGAGAACAGCAGGGCTCCCACTCACTGATAACACATTCATGCCCAGCCTTGTCTACCCAGAGTCCATGCTCTCTCAGTCTCTCCTATACCAAAGATTGTCCAACCCTTGCAATATCTGCTGGCCCTCAACCTCTCTTTGTTCACTACCCACTTGTGCATCTCCTGTGGAGGCCAGAACTCTCCACAGGGCTCCTCACAGGATCTCCTCAGTGCTCTAAAGAGAGGAAGGGCCACCTCTCACGACTTCATGGCAAGAATCTCCTGACATTTGTCATGGACACGTGATGCTCCACTAATGTGATGCTCCACTGCAACTTTCTGGTATGGGTTCTTGATCAGCACCAGAGGGTCCTGCTCACAAAAGCCACTTCTCAGACTCTCGGACTACAGCATGAGCCAGAGGCAAATGCTATTCCTGTCCAGATGCACAACTTCAGAGTTCTCTTGTTTGAAATTTGGCAGGTTCCCTTCAAACCTTAGTCTCGAGGTCCTTCTGAATGGTCAAACAGCCAAGTGGGGCCTCAGTCACTCCATCCCCTGCCAGCTCCCTGAAGGGGCAACTCTCCCTCTGCTGACACAGAATGCAACAGTCCAGGCACTCACACCTGGCACAGATGCAAAGCCCAGACCTGCCTGACACAGCTGGGATACTGTGGGGCCCCTCCTCACCCACAACACACCCACACACCCAAAACCATGAGTTCCATTCGATGACCTCACTGATGACACCCCACCTCTGCAAATCTTGGTCATGCCTTCAGTCCCCTTTGACACACACCATCAACACCAGCCTTTGGTGTCAAATACTCACACTATAAAGGAGGAATGACCACAATGGAAGGGGCAGCTCCTCATGCACAGCACAGGTACAAAGGCCACACCAGCCTGACATGGCTGCAGTGGAATGGGGCAAATCTTCACAACACACCCACAAAATAAACCATAGAAGGGCCTTTAAACACCCTCACTGATGACAACCATATTGTTCTTAGTATTTTGTTGTATATTCTGCTTTCTCTGACACACATCACCCATGCCAATGCTCCCCAATATCAAGTCTCAAATTAAAGCAAACACCAAGAAGAGATGGACATGGGCTCAAGAGCCATGACAGGGCAGATTTGCGGTGAGAAATACTATCCTCACCTCATGACTTGTAAAACTGTTTATGAGAAAACTGATATGATAAACCTAGATGTCGTAGCTCTAGAGAGTAACAAGGTCAACTCACTTTTTCTGAAAGCTAAATGTACACAGGTCCTTCAACTGCTCCTCATGCCTTCTTATCCAGCACCAAATTTCCCTTTCCAGGTTTCATTCTGATCACAGCAATGGGACCGCACTGTGTGACCTTCTTAGGCCCAGTTATTCGAGCGCTATGGATGAACCAGCACAAGACGTTGGACAGTAGGGGAGCTGTCACAGGGATTGTTCTCCCATAATCAGCAGGACAGGCCTGGCATGGAGACAGGTTTAGAATGCTGGAAACAAGACAGGCTGGGAGAGAATGACATGGAAGGGGACACTCATCACTCCCAGAAGAGTTGCAAAGCCCAGATGAGCCGGACATGGCTGTGAGGGTATGAGGACCTTCTTGACAATACACCCAAAAACCACGGCACACCAGGCTCAGGGGGCGGCTTCATGGTTGACGCCCCACGGTCCAAAGTTCTGGTCACGTCCACAGCCCTCCACAATAAACATCACCATCAACAGACTTTGTTCTCTAATACCTGTATTTAAAGCTGCCGCCAATGTCAGATGAACATGGACTCAAAGACAGAACATGACACAGCAGAGTTGTGGGATGCAAAACACTCGCCACCTCAGGACTCACCACTCTGAGCCAGCCAGGAACTGTGGCCTGCAAAATGCCCCAAGGCCATGGGACAAAGGTGTCCCGCCCCTCCAGAACCAGCATAAAAGACAGCCCAGAGCCTCTCATCTTCACACACTAATCCTCACGCCTTCTCCTCCTGCTCCTGCCGACAGCAAGGTGAGCCTCAAGCCCGCAAACCTCCTGCTCCTGCACACTTCTCTCCTTGCTCTCCCACGCCTCTACCCTGCCTCACCCCTCTCTCTCTTTCAGGCACCCTCCACACCACACCCATGGCCTGCTACAACCGCTGCAGTCCCTGCAGACCCACCCCGCTGGCCAACAGCTGCAACGAGCCCTGTGCCCTGCAATGCCAGGATTCCCGCGTCATCATCAACCCTTCCCCTGTGATGGTCACCCTGCCAGGACCCATCATGACCTCCTTCCCCCAGAACACCGCCGTCGGATCCACCTCCTCCGCTGCTCTGGGCACTGAGCTCAATGCCCAGGGACAGCCCATCTCTGGCGGATTTGGCTTTGGCCTTGGCTACGGCCTGGGAGGCCTGGGCTGCTATGGCAGAAGGGGCTATGGCTCCATCTGCTAAGGGCCCTCAGCACCACCCCTGACACCACCAGCTCCGGCCTCTGCCAACAGCTCCTGCAACCAAAGCACCTCAGCTGATGGTCACTCTACTTGCACCTCACTCTGGATCCATTCAAGTTCTCTCCCTTGCCTTTTAATTCTTTTGCCTCAATAAACTTTCCTGCATCAACGACTCACTTGTCTCTTCCTTTTGAATTCCAAAGCCCTTACATCCTCACCCATGCGAGGCAAAGGGGCACAACACCTTCCTAAACAAGTAGAACCTCAATGGTAACAACCATAACTGGCACAGGAGGCTTGAAGTTGAAGGGTGAAGGCTGACCCTTCAGCATATGAGAAACACACATCATCTTCCATTCCAAAGGCTTTGACACAACAAAGCTCTCCTGCTCAGTGCTCTGACAAAGACTTTCTATGCCAGCATAGCCTTGACATCATCTCCTCCCATTAGAACTCTCAAACCACACAAACAATCACAATAACATCCACTCTCAGAGAAATTCGGGAAGCGCTGCAAGGGCTTCCATCCTCTCTGATCAAGGAAGGGAACCCAGAGAAAGATTTGCAGAACCACGGACAGGTCAGGTTGTCATCTCCCCGGGAGAGAGAAACTCCTGCACCTCTTCCACTCTGACCACCGTCACATTAAATAACGGCTTGTCTGCTCTGTCCATGGGATTCCATCCGTTTTCATTTTGCCGTTGCCAACTTCTAAAAACCCAGCATCCAGCCTTGTCTCCTGGAAGTTCCAGCTCTCTCAGTCCCTTGGGAAAAATCCTCCAAAAATCTTGGTGGCCCTGAACTGCCCTTGATTCACTAAGCCTGTGCTCCCCCTCCCCTGTGGACCCCAAACCTGCTCACACCAACTCACATCGCTTTAGAGGATGTTGAACACTTTTGGTCTCATGGATACGACTATTGAGCTGCTTCATTTGTCAAGCTGACTCCAGCTTGACAATTGGATCACAAGGCCCCAGATCATGTTGATTAAATATTATATGAATACAGCAACCCACCTCACTGACCCTTTACACCACCTGTACATCCTTGCATAGTCTGCAATGGTGCAGTAGGTGACACTGCCAAGACATTGCTGAGAGGTGGAGGTAAACACTAGCCATGGCTCCCTCAGCATCCAACGCAAGATTTTTTTTTCTGTATGTAACACAGAGGTCACTAAGACAGGATTTTGCCTTCCAAATCAACTCCAACTGTTCCTCATCACCCTGTATGACCTGCATTAGGAAATGCTTTGTAGGGAAAAAATTGTCCCATCCTTGTCTGCAGGAACAAGGGCCCTGGAAATCCATGGGCAAGGTGGGAGGGAGTAAATGCCCTGGAAGGGGCACGACCTAATGCCCAGCACAGCCACAAAGCCCAGAGCAGCCTGACAGGGCTGTAAGGGAATGGGGTCTCTCCCTCAAATGCAGCCACAAACCAAAGAACCCCTGTCCCATGCCTTGACCTCATTGTTGACATCCCAAGGTTCCTAGGTATTTGTGGTTGATTCTGGTTTCACTGACATGCACTTTCCAAGCAAATCCTCCCCAATACCAACTCTCACTTTAAAGCTGCTGCCAAGGTCAGATGGACACAGCCACCAAAGCAGGACATGGAATTGTAGATTTGCTGGAAGAAAAAGAGTCCCCAGCTCATGGCTCATCAGCCTGGGCCAGGTAAGACTCACCTTATGATTTACATTCATGTACCTTGAGAAAGTCAAAAGGTCAACACATTTGTTCTGAAAATTGAATGTATCCAGGTCATTCAAGTGCTCCACAGACATCATCATCTTATCCTTCACAAGATCTCACTTCTAAGTGTCACTCAGAGTCCAGCAATGGAACCCCACAGTGTGATCAAGCTACGGCAAGTTGAGATGAATACTACTGATGAATAAAACCCAAGACATTACAGGGCCTGACAAGAGTTCCCAAACCAAAGGGATTGTTTTCTGACATCCAGCTGGAAAGGCATGGCATAGAGACAGGTTTAGAATGGTGGCAACGGGACAGGGAGAAAATGTGGATGATGGAAGGGGACACACATCATCCCCAGAAGAACTGCAAAGCCCAGATGAGCTTGGCATGGTTGTGAGGGACTGAGGAGCCTCTCCACAAGACACCCACAAACCACAGCACAACACGGCCCTTGGGTCACTTTACTGGTGACACCCACTCGCCAAACCTAACATCCACAGCCGCCCACAAAAACAGCTTCATCAAATGCCCTTGGTCTCTAATACTTGCATTTAAAAGCTGCTGACAATGTCATAAGGACAGGGACTCAAGACATGACACAGCAGAGTTGTGGGATGGAAAACATTCCCCACTGGAGGATTCACTACTCTGAGACAACCAGGAACTGTGGCCTGCAAATGCCCCATGGTCATGGGACAAGGCTGTCCCGCCCCTCCAGAACCAGCATAAAAGCCGGCCCAGAGCCTCTCTCCCTCACACACTTCTCCTCAAGCCTTCTCCTCCTGAAAACTACAAGGTGAGTCGGAAGCCCCTAACCCTCCTGCTCCTGCACCCCTGGCCCTTCTCTTCCAGCACGTTCAGCCCCAGCCTCTGCAGCCCTCATGCCTCCCCGCAGCCGCACAACAGCCTCCAAACTCTCCCACCCTGCTGATACTCCTCTCCTTGCTCCCCCACACCGCTAACCTTCCTCATCCTCTCTCTTCCAGGCACCCTCCACACCACACCCATGGCCTGCTACAACCGCTGCAGTCCCTGCAGACCCACCCCGCTGGCCAACAGCTGCAACGAGCCCTGTGCCCTGCAATGCCAGGATTCCCGCGTCATCATCAACCCTTCCCCTGTGATGGTCACCCTGCCAGGACCCATCATGACCTCCTTCCCCCAGAGCACCGCCGTCGGATCCACCTCCTCCGCTGCTCTGGGCACTGAGCTCAATGCCCAGGGACAGCCCATCTCTGGCGGATTTGGCTTTGGCCTTGGCTACGGCCTGGGAGGCCTGGGCTGCTATGGCAGAAGGGGCTATGCCTCCATCTGCTAAGGGCCCTCAGCACCACCCCTGACACCAACCAGCTCTGCCCTCTGCCAACAGCTCCTGCAACCAAAGCACCTTGCCTGATGGTCTCTCTACTTGCACCTCACATCTGATTCCTTCAGCTTCTTTTTTCTCATCCTTCTTTGTATTCAATACAGTTTTCTTGCATCACAACCTGAGGTGTTTCGTCTTCTTTTTGAATTCCAATGCTCTCACACCCTCACCCTGTGCAATGCCAGCACTCAACCATTATGTGGGAAGGAAAGGGAGCAAAAAACATTTCTTAGTAAATATGTCCCCACCAAAACAACCAACACGGACATGGGAAACAGGGGAGAGGGGAGACCTCCCAGATCATGACACAAGGCCTTCACCTCATCTACCAAAGGCTTGCTCACAGCTATTCTCTCCTGGGCACTGCATAACAAAGTCACTCCATGCCACCACACACTTGAAAAATTCCCTTCCCCATAATACTTATTCAGTCCTCCCCACAAACAGAGGAATAACATCATGCACTTGGGCAGGAACTCCGCAGTGCAAATTCTTCCATCTCCCTTTCTCAAGCAGGCCCAGCACAGGCAGGATTTCCAGAATTATGTCCAGTTCAGTTTTGGACCTCCAAGAAGAGAGACCCCATTGTCTCGTACATTCTGGCACAATCCACACACACTGAAAAATACTTACTTTTCTCACCCATGGTATTCCATCTTGTTTCAATTTGCACATGCCTTCTTTCCTTCATGTGTGGAGTACTGAGAACAGCAGGGCTCCCACTCACTGATAACACATTCATGCCCAGCCTTGTCTACCCAGAGTCCATGCTCTCTCAGTCTCTCCTATACCAAAGATTGTCCAACCCTTGCAATATCTGCTGGCCCTCAACCTCTCTTTGTTCACTACCCACTTGTGCATCTCCTGTGGAGGCCAGAACTCTCCACAGGGCTCCTCACAGGATCTCCTCAGTGCTCTAAAGAGGGGAAGGGCCACCTCTCACGACTTCATGGCAAGAATCTCCTGAAATCTGTCATGGACACGTGATGCTCCACTAATGTGATGCTCCACTGCAACTTTCTGGTCTGGGTTCTTGATCAGCACCAGAGGGTCCTGCTCACAAAAGCCACTTCTCAGACTCTCGGCCTACAGCATGAGCCAGAGGCAAATGCTATTCCTGTCCAGATGCACAACTTCAGAGTTCTCTTATTGGAAATTTGGCAGGTTCCCTTCAAACCTTAGTCTCGAGGTCCTTCTGAATGGTCAAACAGCCAAGTGGGGCCTCAGTCACTCCATCCCCTGCCAGCTCCCTGAAGGGGCAACTCTCCCTCTGCTGACACAGAATGCAACAGTCCAGGCACTCACACCTGGCACAGATGCAAAGCCCAGACCTGCCTGACACAGCTGGGATACTGTGGGGCCCCTCCTCACCCACAACACACCCACACACCCAAAACCATGAGTTCCATTCGATGACCTCACTGATGACACCCCACCTCTGCAAATCTTGGTCATGCCTTCAGTCCCCTTTGACACACACCATCAACACCTGACTTTGGTGTCAAATACTCACACTATAAAGGAGGAATGACCACAATGGAAGGGGCAGCTCCTCATGCACAGCACAGGTACAAAGGCCACACCAGCCTGACATGGCTGCAGTGGAATGGGGCAAATCTTCACAACACACCCACAAAATAAACCATGGAAGGGCCTTTAAACACCCTCACTGATGACAACCATATTGTTCTTAGTATTTTGTTGTATATTCTGCTTTCTCTGACACACATCATCCATGCTAATGCTCCCCAATATCAAGTCTCAAATTAAAGCAAACACCAAGAAGAGATGGACATGGGCTCAAGAGCCATGACAGGGAAGATTTGCGGCGAGAAATACTATCCTCACCTCATGACTTGTAAAACTGTTTATGAGAAAACTGATATGATAAACCTAGATGTCGTAGCTCTAGAGAGTAACAAGGTCAACTCACTTTTTCTGAAAGCTAAATGTACACAGGTCCTTCAGCTGCTCCTCATGCCTTCTTATCCAGCACCAAATTTCCCTTTCCAGGTTTCATTCTGATCACAGCAATGGGACCCCACTGTGTGACCTTCTTAGGCCCAGTTATTCGAGCACTATGGATGAACCAGCACAAGACGTTGGACAGTAGGGGAGCTGTCACAGGGATTGTTCTCCCATAATCAGCAGGACAGGCCTGGCATGGAGACAGGTTTAGAATGCTGGAAACAAGACAGGCTGGGAGAGAATGACATGGAAGGGGACACTCATCACTCCCAGAAGAGTTGCAAAGCCCAGATGAGCCTGACATGGCTGTGAGGGTATGAGGACCTTCTTGACAATACACCCAAAAACCACGGCACACCAGGCCCAGGGGGCGGCTTCATGGTTGACGCCCCACGGTCCAAAGTTCTGGTCACGTCCACAGCCCTCCACAATAAACATCACCATCAACAGACTTTGTTCTCTAATACCTGTATTTAAAGCTGCCGCCAATGTCAGATGAATATGGACTCAAAGACAGAACATGACACAGCAGAGTTGTGGGATGCAAAACACTCCCCACCTCAGGACTCACCGCTCTGAGCCAGCCAGGAACTGTGGCCTGCAAAATGCCTCAAGGCCATGGGACAAAGCTGTCCCGCCCCTCCAGAACCAGCATAAAAGACAGCCCAGAGCCTCTCTCCCTCACACACTTCTCCTCAAGCCTTCTCCTCCTGCTCCTGCCGACAGCAAGGTGAGCCTCAAGCCCGCAAACCTCCTGCTCCTGCACACTTCTCTCCTTGCTCTCCCACGCCTCTACCCTGCCTCATCCCTCTCTCTCTTCCAGGCACCCTCCACACCACACCCATGGCCTGCCACAACCGCTGCAGTCCCTGCGGACCCACCCCGCTGGCCAACAGCTGCAACGAGCCCTGTGCCCTGCAATGCCAGGATTCCCACGTCATCATCAACCCTTCCCCTGTGCTGGTCACCCTGCCAGGACCCATCATGACCTCCTTCCCCCAGAACACCGCCGTCGGATCCACCTCCTCCGCTGCTCTGGGCACTGAGCTCAATGCCCAGGGACAGCCCATCTCTGGCGGATTTGGCTTTGGCCTTGGCTACGGCCTGGGAGGCCTGGGCTGCTATGGCAGAAGGGGCTATGGCTCCATCTGCTAAGGGCCCTCAGCACCACCCCTGACACCACCAGCTCTGCCCTCTGCCAACAGCTCCTGCAAACAAAGCACCTCAGCTGATGGTCACTCTACCTGCACCTCACTCTGGATCCATTCAAGTTCTCTCCCTTGCCTTTTAATTCTTTTGCCTCAATAAACTTTTCCTGCATCAACGACTCACTTGTCTCTTCCTTTTGAATTCCAAAGCCCTTACATCCTCACCCATGCGAGGCAAATGGGCACAACACCTTCCTAAACAAGTAGAACCTCAATGGTAACAACCATAACTGGCACAGGACGCTTGAAGTTGAAGGGTGAAGGCTGACCCTTCAGTATATGAGAAACACACATCATCTTCCATTCCAAAGGCTTTGACACAACAAAGCTCTCCTGCTCGGTGCTCTGACAAAGACTTTCTATGCCAGCATAGCCTTGACATGATCTCCTCTCATTAGAACTCTCAAACCACACAAACAATCACCATAACATCCACTCTCAGAGAAATTCGGGAAGCGCTGCAAGGGCTTCCATCCTCTCTGATCAAGGAAGGGAACCCAGAGAAAGATTTGCAGAACCACGGACAGGTCAGGTTGTCATCTCCCCGGGAGAGAGAAACTCCTGCACCTCTTCCACTCTGTGACCACCGTCACATTAAAGAACGGCTTGTCTGCTCTGTCCATGGAATTCCATCCGTTTTCATTTTGCCGTTGCCAACTTCTAAAAACCCAGCATCCAGCCTTGTCTCCTGGAAGTCCCAGCTCTCTCAGTCCCTTGGGAAAAATCCTCCAAAAATCTTGGTGGCCCTGAACTGCCCTTGATTCACTAAGCCTGTGCTCCCCCTCCCCTGTGGACCCCGAACCTGCTCACACCAACTCACATCGCTTTAGAGGATGTTGAACACTTCTGATCTCATGGATACGACTATTGAGCTGCTTCATTTGTCAAGCTGACTCCAGCTTGACAATTGGATCACAAGGCCCCAGATCATGTTGATTAAATATTATATGAATACAGCAACCCACCTCACTGACCCTTTACACCACCTGTACATTCTTGCATAGTCTGCAATGGTGCAGTAGGTGACACTGCCAAGACATTGCTGAGAGGTGGAGGTAAACACTAGCCATGGCTCCCTCAGCATCCAACGCAAGATTTTTTTTTCTGTATGTAACACAGAGGTCACTAAGACAGGATTTTGCCTTCCAAATCAACTCCAACTGTTCCTCATCACCCGGTATGAACTGCTTTAGGAAATGCTTTGTAGGGAAAAAATTGTCCCATCCTTGTCTGCAGGAACAAGGGCCCTGGAAATCCATGGGCAAGGTGGGAGGGAGTAAATGCCCTGGAAGGGGCACGACCTAATGCCCAGCACAGCCACAAAGCCCAGAGCAGCCTGACAGGGCTGTAAGGGAATGGGGTCTCTCCCTCAAATGCAGCCACAAACCAAAGAACCCCTGTCCCATGCCTTGACCTCATTGTTGACATCCCAAGGTTCCTAGGTATTTGTGGTTGATTCTGGTTTCACTGACATGCACTTTCCAAGCAAATCCTCCCCAATACCAACTCTCACTTTAAAGCTGCTGCCAAGGTCAGATGGACACAGCCACCAAAGCAGGACATGGAATTGTAGATTTGCTGGAAGAAAAAGAGTCCCCAGCTCATGGCTCATCAGCCTGGGCCAGGTAAGACTCACCTTATGATTTACATTCATGTACCTTGAGAAAGTCAAAAGGTCAACACATTTGTTCTGAAAATTGAATGTATCCAGGTCATTCAAGTGCTCCACAGACATCATCATCTTATCCTTCACAAGATCTCACTTCTAAGTGTCACTCAGAGTCCAGCAATGGAACCCCACAGTGTGACCAAGCTACGGCAAGTTGAGATGAATACTACTGATGAACAAAACCCAAGACATAACAGGGCCTGACAACAGTCCCCAAACCAAAGGGGTTGTTTTCTCACATCCAGCTGGAAAGGCATGGCATAGAGACAGGTTTAGAATGGTGGCAACGGGACAGGGAGAAAATGTGGATGATGGAAGGGGACACACATCATCCCCAGAAGAACTGCAAAGCCCAGATGAGTTTGACGTGGTTGTGAGGGGCTGAGGAGCCTCTCCACAAGACACTCACAAACCACAGCACAACACGGCCATTAGGTCACTTTACTGGTGACACCCACTCGCCAAACCTAACATCCACAGCCGTCCACAAAAACAGCTTCATCAAATGCCCTTGGTCTCTAATACTTGCATTTAAAAGCTGCTGACAATGTCATAAGGACAGGGACTCAAGACATGACACAGCAAGGTTGTGGGATGGAAAACATTCCCCACTGGAGGATTCACCACTCTGAGACAACCAGGAACTGTGGCCTGCAAATGCCCCATGGTCATGGGACAAGGCTGTCCCGCCCCTCCAGAACCAGCATAAAAGCCAACCCAGAGCCTCTCTCCTCACACACTTCTCCTCAAGCCTTCTCCTCCTGCAGACTACAAGGTGAGTCGGAAGTCCCTAACCCTCCTGCTCCTGCACCCCTGGCCCTTCTCTTCCAGCACGTTCAGCCCCAGCCTCTGCAGCCCTCACGCCTCCCCGCAGCCGCACAACAGCCTCCAAACTCCCCCACCCTGCTGATACTCCTCTCCTTGCTCCCCCACACCGCTAACCTTCCTCATCCTCTCTCTTCCAGGCACCCTCCACACCACACCCATGGCCTGCTACAACCGCTGCAGTCCCTGCGGACCCACCCCGCTGGCCAACAGCTGCAACGAGCCCTGTGCCCTGCAATGCCAGGATTCCCGCGTCATCATCAACCCTTCCCCTGTGATGGTCACCCTGCCAGGACCCATCATGACCTCCTTCCCCCAGAACACCGCCGTCGGATCCACCTCCTCCGCTGCTCTGGGCACTGAGCTCAATGCCCAGGGACAGCCCATCTCTGGCGGATTTGGCTTTGGCCTCGGCTACGGCCTGGGAGGCCTGGGCTGCTATGGCAGAAGGGGCTATGGCTCCATCTGCTAAGGGCCCTCAGCACCACCCCTGACACCACCAGCTCTGCCCTCTGCCAACAGCTTCTGCAACCAAAGCACCTCAGCTGATGGTCTCTCTACTTGCACCTCACACCTGATTCCTTCAGCTTCTTTTTTCTCATCCTTCTTTGTATTCAATACAGTTTTCTTGCATCACATCCTGAGGTGTTTCGTCTTCTTTTTGAATTCCAATGCTCTCACACCCTCACCCTGTGCAATGCCAGCACTCAACCATTATGTGGGAAGGAAAGGGAGCAAAAAACATTTCTTAGTAAATATGTCCCCACCAAAACAACCAACACTGACATGGGAAACAGGGGAGAGGGGAGACCTCCCAGATCATGACACAAGGCCTTCACCTCATCTACCAATAGCTTGCTCACAGCTATTCTCTCCTGGGCACTGCATAACAAAGTCACTCCATGCCACCACACACTTGAAAAATTCCCTTCCCCATAATACTTATTGAGTCCTCCCCACAAACAGAGGAATAACATCATGCACTTGGGCAGGAACTCCGCAGTGCAAATTCTTCCATCTCCCTTTCTCAAGCAGGCCCAGCACAGGCAGGATTTCCAGAATTATGTCCAGTTCAGTTTTGGACCTCCAAGAAGAGAGACCCCATTGTCTCGTACATTCTGGCACAATCCACACACACTGAAAAATACTTACTTTTCTCACCCATGGTATTCCATCTTGTTTCAATTGTGCACATGCCTTCTTTCCTTCATCTGTGGAGTACTGAGAACAGCAGGGCTCCCACTCACTGATAACACATTCATGCCCAGCCTTGTCTACCCAGAGTCCATGCTCTCTCCGTCTCTCCTATACCAAAGATTGTCCAACCCTTGCAATATCTGCTGGCCCTCAACCTCTCTTTGTTCACTACCCACTTGTGCATCTCCTGTGGAGGCCAGAACTCTCCACAGGGCTCCTCACAGGATCTCCTCAGTGCTCTAAAGAGGGGAAGGGCCACCTCTCACGACTTCATGGCAAAAATCTCCTGAAATCTGTCATGGACACGTGATGCTCCACTAATGTGATGCTCCACTGCAACTTTCTGGTATGGGTTCTTGATCAGCACCAGAGGGTCCTGCTCACAAAAGCCACTTCTCAGACTCTCGGCCTACAGCATGAGCCAGAGGCAAATGCTATTCCTGTCCAGATGCACAACTTCAGAGTTCTCTTGTTGGAAATTTGGCAGGTTCCCTTCAAACCTTAGTCTCGAGGTCCTTCTGAATGGTCAAACAGCCAAGTGGGGCCTCAGTCACTCCATCCCCTGCCAGCTCCCTGAAGGGGCAACTCTCCCTCTGCTGACACAGAATGCAACAGTCCAGGCACTCACACCTGGCACAGATGCAAAGCCCAGACCTGCCTGACACAGCTGGGATACTGTGGGGCCCCTCCTCACCCACAACACACCCACACACCCAAAACCATGAGTTCCATTCGATGACCTCACTGATGACACCCCACCTCTGCAAATCTTGGTCATGCCTTCAGTCCCCTTTGACACACACCATCAACACCTGACTTTGGTGTCAAATACTCACACTATAAAGGAGGAATGACCACAATGGAAAGGGCAGCTCCTCATGCACAGCACAGGTACAAAGGCCACACCAGCCTGACATGGCTGCAGTGGAATGGGGCAAATCTTCACAACACACCCACAAAATAAACCATGGAAGGGCCTTTAAACACCCTCACTGATGACAACCATATTGTTCTTAGTATTTTGTTGTATATTCTGCTTTCTCTGACACACATCACCCATGACAATGCTCCCCAATATCAAGTCTCAAATTAAAGCAAACACCAAGAAGAGATGGACATGGGCTCAAGAGCCATGACAGGGAAGATTTGCGGCGAGAAATACTATCCTCACCTCATGACTTGTAAAACTGTTTATGAGAAAACTGATATGATAAACCTAGATGTCGTAGCTCTAGAGAGTAACAAGGTCAACTCACTTTTTCTGAAAGCTAAATGTACACAGGTCCTTCAACTGCTCCTCATGCCTTCTTATCCAGCACCAAATTTCCCTTTCCAGGTTTCATTCTGATCACAGCAATGGGACCCCACTGTGTGACCTTCTTAGGCCCAGTTATTCGAGCGCTATGGATGAACCAGCACAAGACGTTGGACAGTAGGGGAGCTGTCACAGGGATTGTTCTCCCATAATCAGCAGGACAGGCCTGGCATGGAGACAGGTTTAGAATGCTGGAAACAAGACAGGCTGGGAGAGAATGACATGGAAGGGGACACTCATCACTCCCAGAAGAGTTGCAAAGCCCAGATGAGCCTGACATGGCTGTGAGGGTATGAGGACCTTCTTGACAATACACCCAAAAAGCACGGCACACCAGGCACAAGGGGCGGCTTCATGGTTGACACCCCACGATCCAAAGTTCTGGTCACGTCCACAGCCCTCCACAATAAACATCACCATCAACAGACTTTGTTCTCTAATACCTGTATTTTAAGCTGCCGCCAATGTCAGATGAACATGGACTCAAAGACAGAACATGACACAGCAGAGTTGTGGGATGCAAAACACTCCCCACCTCAGGACTCAACGCTCTGAGCCAGCCAGGAAATGTGGCCTGCAAAATGCCTCAAGGCCATGGGACAAAGCTGTCCTGCCCCTCAAGAACCAGCATAAAAGACAGCCCAGAGCCTCTCTCCCTCACACACTTCTCCTCACGCCTTCTCGTCCTGCTCCTGCCGACAGCAAGGTGAGCCTCAAGCCCGCAAACCTCCTGCTCCTGCACACTTCTCTCCTTGTTCTCCCACGCCTCTACCCTGCCTCATCCCTCTCTCTCTTCCAGGCACTCTCCACACCACACCCATGGCCTGCCACAACCGCTGCAGTCCCTGCGGACCCACCCCGCTGGCCAACAGCTGCAACGAGCCCTGTGCCCTGCAATGCCAGGATTCCCATGTCATCATCAACCCTTCCCCTGTGATGGTCACCCTGCCAGGACCCATCATGACCTCCTTCCCCCAGAATACCGCCGTCGGATCCACCTCCTCCGCTGCTCTGGGCACTGAGCTCAATGCCCAGGGACAGCCCATCTCTGGCGGATTTGGCTTTGGCCTTGGCTACGGCCTGGGAGGCCTGGGCTGCTCTGGCAGAAGGGGCTATGCCTCCATCTGCTAAGGGCCCTCAGCACCACCCCTGACACCACCAGCTCTGCTCTCTGCCAACAGCTCCTGCAACCAAAGCACCTTGTCTAATGGCCTGTCTACTCACACCTCACACCTGATTTCTTCCGCTTCTTCCTTCTCAAAATTCTTTCACTTCAATAAATTTTTCTTGCATCATAAACAGCGTTGCTTCCTGTTCTTTTTTAATTTCAATGGCCTCACATCCTCACTCTGTGCAATGCCGGCACTCAACCATTATGTGGGATGGAAAGGGAGCAAAGAACATTTCTTAGTAAATATGTCCCCACCAGGGAAAACCAATGCTGACATGGGAATCAGAGCGGAGGGGAGACCTTCCAGAACATGACGCAAGGCCATCACCTCATCTACCCCAGGCTTTGACACAGCAATTATCACCTGGGTACAGCTCTGACGAATTCAATCTATGCCAGCACGCACTTGAAAAATTCTCTTCCCAGCAACACAAATGAGTCCTCCCAATAAACATAGTAATACCATCGTGCACTTGGGCAGGAACTCAAGAGGGCAATTGCTTCCATTCTCTTGCTCAAGCAGACCCAGGAGGAGCAGGATTTCCAGGATTATGGCCAGTTCAGTTTTGGACCTCCAAGCAGAGGGAGCCCATTGTCTATTACACTCTGGGGCCATCCACACACATTGAAAAATTCTTCCTTCTTTTGCCCATGAAATTCCATCTAGTTTTAGTTCTGGCTTCTTTCCTTCATGTCTGCAGTGCTGAAACCAGCTGAGGTCCCACACACTGGTGACTCCATTGTCCAGGCTGTCTCCTCAGAGTCCCAGCTCTTTCAGTCTCTCCTCTAGCAATGATCCAGCAGGCCTTTAAGTATCTAGAGACCCTCAATTGGTCTTTCTTTCCTATCCCCTTGTACTTCTTCACATCTCAAGGCCAGAATTATCTACACCACCTCACACAGGATCTGAAATAGAGGAAGGGCCACATCTCACAATTTGATGGCAACAATTTTCTGAAATCTGTCTTGGACACTGTCGTCTGTCGTCCCACTGAAGTAATGGCCCACTGCAATCTATTGGTCACTCTGTTCTTGATCAGCACCACAAGGTCCTGCCCACAAAAGCCACTTTTCAGACTCTGCCCAGAGCATGACCCAGGGCCCAGTGCAATCCCTGCCATGCTGCAGAACTTCTCATTTCCCTTGCTTGAACTTTGGGAGATACCATTATCGCCTAATCTCAAGATCCCTCTGCCTGGTGGCACAACCATGTGGGGTCTCAGACACTCCACTATTTGCCACCTCGCTGAGGGAGCAACTGTCCAACTGCCCACATGGAACAGAAAAGTCCAGGCCCTCCCACCTAGCACAGATGCAAAGCCCAGACCAGCCTGACACAGCTGGGATACCTTGGGGACCCTCGTCAGAACCCACCCATAAACCAAAATGGTTTTTGGCAAAAGGACAGACAGAGAGAGAATGTGATTGAAGGGGACAGCCATCATCCTCAGAAGAGCTGCAAAGCCCAGATGAACCTGACATGGCTATGGGGAATGAGGAGTCATTCATAGCCATGTCAGGTTCATCTGAGGTCATCCAATGGAACTCAACCATGAGTTCCATTGGATGACCTCACTGATGGTACCCCAACTCTCCAAATCTTGGCCACACCTTCAATCCCCTTTGACACACACCATCAACACCAGCCTTTGGTTTCAAATACTCACACTTAAAAGGAGGAATTACCATGATGGAAGGAGCAGGACCTCATGCACAGCTCAGCTGCAAAGGCCACACCAGCCCGACATGACAGCAGTGGAATGGGGCCCGTCTTCATAACACACCCACAAAATAAAGCATGAAAGTGCCATAAAATGACCCCACTGATGACACACATATATTCTTTGGGCTTCTCTTTTAAGTTTTGGTTTTTCTGACACACATCTTCCAAGCAAAGCATCCCAAATATCCACACACTTAAAAGCTGACACCAAGGTCAAATGGACACGGCCTCAAGAGCAGAATATGACACTGAAGGATTGAGGGAAGGAAAACATTCCCCACAGCAGCAGTAAAAAGACCAAGACAGACAAAAACGATGTTACAATTTCCATTCAAGTACCACTTGAGTGGAAAAAGGTCAACTCTTGTCCTTTGAGAAACAAATATCCACAGTTGCTTCAACTGCTCCTCAAGTCTACTTACCCTGCACCAGTTTTCCTGTCCAGATTTCATTGGGACCCCAGCAACGGGACCCCACAGTGTGACCTCAATGGGCCCAGCTGAGATGAATGCTAAGGGATGAACCAACATAAGACATTGGACAGCAGGGGAGGCATCACAGGGATCGTTTTCTGATATCTAGCAGGAGAGGCCTGGCATAGAGACAGCTTTGGAATGTTTGCAATGTGACAGGGAGGAAGAGAATGTATGGAAGGGGACAGCCTTAATCTCCAGTAGAGCTGCAAATCCCAGATGAGCCTGACAAGGTTGTGGGGGAAGGAGGACCCTATTCACAGGACACACACAAACAACAGCATACCAGGCTCAGGAGGTGACTTCAATGTTGACACCCCACTGTCAAAGGCTCTGGTCACGTCCACAGCACTCCACAAAAAACATCATCATCAACAGACTTTGGTCTCTAATACTTGCATTTAAAGCTGCCGAAAATGTCAGATGGACAAGGACTCAAAAGTAGGACATGACACAGTAGAGTTTTGGGATGGAAAACACTCCCCACCTCACCACACACCACTCTGAGTAAACCAGGCACTCTGGCTTGCAAAATGCCCCAAGGCCTTGAGACAAGGCTGTCCCGTCCATCCAGAACCAGCATAAAAGCTGGCCCAGAGCCTCTCTCCCTCACACACTTCTCCTCAAGCCTTCTCCTCCTGCTCCTGCCAACAACAAGGTGAGCTTCAAACCCCTGACGCTCCTGCTCCTGCACAACTGGCCTCTCTCTTCCAGCATGCTCAGAACCAGCTTCATGCCTCCCCTCAGCCTCTACACTCCCTCACTCTTCTACATCATTGCCCCTCACATGCCCACATCACTGTCTAACAATGTTCTCTCTCTCCCAGGCACCCTCCACACCACACCCATGGCCTGCCACAACCGCTGCAGTCCCTGCGGACCCACCCCGCTGGCCAACAGCTGCAACGAGCCCTGTGCCCTGCAATGCCAGGATTCCCGCGTCATCATCAACCCTTCCCCTGTGATGGTCACCCTGCCAGGACCCATCATGACCTCCTTCCCCCAGAACACCGCCGTCGGATCCACCTCCTCCGCTGCTCTGGGCACTGAGCTCAATGCCCAGGGACAGCCCATCTCTGGCGGATTTGGCTTTGGCCTTGGCTACGGCCTGGGAGGCCTGGGCTGCTATGGCAGAAGGGGCTATGGCTCCATCTGCTAAGGGCCCTCAGCACCACCCCTGACACCACCAGCTCTGCCCTCTGCCAACAGCTCCGGCAAGCAAAGCACCTTGGCTGATGATCTCTCTACTTGTACCTCACACCTGTTTCCTCTTTTTCTTCTTTCTCAGCATTCTTTCACTTCAATAAATTCTCCTTGAATCACAACCTTAGTTGCTTCCTGTTCTTTTTGAATTCCAATGGTCTCACATCCTCACCCTGTGCAATGCCGGCACTCAACCATTATGTGGGATGGAAAGGGAGCAAAGAACATTTCTTAGCAAATATGTCCCCACCAGGAACAACCAACACTCACATGGGAAACAGGGGAGAGTTGGGCACTTTCCAGATCATGACACAAGGCCATCATCTCATCCACCAAAGGCTTGGACACAACAATTCTCTCCTGGGCACTGCTCTGACAAGGTCAGTCTGCGTCAGCATACACTTGAAATATTCTCTTCCCAGTCGCACTCTTGAGTTCTCCCCGTGAACAGAGGTACAAGAGCATCCACTTGGGCATGAAATCTGGAGAGCAAGTGCTTCCATCCCCTCTGCTCAAGCAGGCTCTGCAGGGGAACAATTTCCAGGATTAGGGCCAGTTCAGTTTTGGACCCCCAAGAAGAAGAACCATTGTCTCCTGATCACCCACTTATACTGAAAAATTCTCCTTTCCTTTGCCTCTGGTAGTCACTTATTGTCACTGGTACACATGCCTTCTTTCCCGTCAAGTGTGCAGTGCTGAGAACAGCTGGGCTCCCACACTCTGGTGACTCCGTTTGTCCAGCCTTGTCTCCTCACAGTCCCAGCTCTCTTAGTGTGTCTTCTAGCAAGGACCCACCAGGCCCTTAATTATCTGGTGGCTCTCAGCCGATCTTTGTCCACCACCCCCTTGTTCTTCTTCAACTGTGGAGGCCAGAACTGTCCACACCACCCCACATGGGATTTGACCAGTACTCTAAAGAGAGGAAGGGCCACCTCTCCTGATTTCATGGGAACAATTTTCTGAAAACTGTCTTGGACGTAGGTGATGCCCCACTGAAGTAATTCCCCAATGCAATCTTCTGGTCTCTTTTCTCCACCAGCACCACAGGGTCCTGCTCACAAAAGCCACATTTCAGGCTCCCTGCCCACAGCATTATCCAGGGCCCAGTGCAATTCCGGACCAGGTACACAACTTCAGATTTTCCTTGCTTGAAATTTGGGAGATTTGATTAACTCTTAGTCTTGAGGTCCTTCTGACTGATGGAACAGCCAAGTGTGGCCTCACACACACCAACATCTGCCAGCTTGCAGAAGGGGAAACTCTCCCACTGCTGGCAAGGAATGGAAAATCCAGACACTCACACCTGGCAAAGATGCAAACCCCAAATCAGTCTGACCCACCTGGGTTAGTTTGGGGCCTCGTCAAAAAACATACCCATAAACTCAAAACCAGAGTTCCATTGGATGACCTCACTGATGACAACCCACCTCTGCAAATCTTGGTCATGCCTTCAGTCCCCTTTGACACACACCATCAACACCAGCCTTTGGTGTTAAATACTCACACTATAAAGGAGGAATGACCACAATGGAAGGAGCAGCTCCTCAGGCACAGCAAAGCTGCAAAGCCGGCACAACCCTGACATGGCTGAAGCAGAATGAGGCAAATCTTCACAACACACCCACAAAATAAACCACAGAAGGGCCTTTAAACACCCTCACTGATGACAACCATATTGTTCTTAGTATTTTGTTGTATATTCTGCTTTCTCTGACACACATCACCCATGCCAATGCTCCCCAATATCAAGTCTCAAATTAAAGCAGACACCAAGAAGAAATGGACATGGGCTCAAGAGCCATGACAGGGCAGATTTGCGGCAAGAAATACTATCCTCACCTCATGACTTGTAAAACTGTTTATGAGAAAACTGATATGATAAACCTAGATGTCGTATCTCTAGAGAGTAACAAGGTCAACTCACTTTTTCTGAAAGCTAAATGTACACAGGTCCTTCAACTGCTCCTCATGCCTTCTTATCCAGCAGCAAATTTCCCTTTCCAGGTTTCATTCTGATCACAGCAATGGGACCCCACTGTGTGACCTTCTTAGGCCCAGTTATTCGAGCGCTATGGATGAACCAGCACAAGACGTTGGACAGTAGGGGAGCTGTCACAGGGATTGTTCTCCCATAACCAGCAGGACAGGCCTGGCATGGAGACAGGTTTAGAATGCTGGCAACGAGACACGCTGGGAGAGAATGACATGGAAGGGGACACTCATCACTCCCAGAACAGTTGCAAAGCCAGGATGAGCCTGACATGGCTGTGGGGGTATGAGGACCTTCTTGACAATACACCCAAAAATCACAGCACACCAGGCTCAGGTGGTGGCTTCATGGTTGATGCCCCACGATCCAAAGTTCTGGTCACGTCCACAGCCCTCCACAATAAACATCACCATCAACAGACTTTGTTCTCTAATACCTGTATTTAAAGCTGCCGCCAATGTCAGATGAACATGGACTCAAAGACAGAACATGACACAGCAGAGTTGTGGGATGAAAAACACTCCCCACCTCAGGACTCAACGCTCTAAGCCAGCCAGGAACTGTGGCCTGCAAAATGCCTCAAGGCCATGGGACAAAGCTGTCCCGCCCCTCAAGAACCAGCATAAAAGACAGCCCAGAGCCTCTCTCCCTCACACACTAATCCTCAAGCCTTCTCCTCCTGCTCCTGCCGACAGCAAGGTGAGCCTCAAGCCCGCAAACCTCCTGCTCCTGCACACTTCTCTCCTTGCTCTCCCACGCCTCTACCCTGCCTCATCCCTCTCTCTCTTCCAGGCACCCTCCACACCACACCCATGGCCTGCCACAACCGCTGCAGTCCCTGCGGACCCACCCCGCTGGCCAACAGCTGCAACGAGCCCTGTGCCCTGCAATGCCAGGATTCCCGCGTCATCATCAACCCTTCCCCTGTGCTGGTCACCCTGCCTGGACCCATCATGACCTCCTTCCCCCAGAGCACCGCCGTCGGATCCACCTCCTCCGCTGCTCTGGGCACTGAGCTCAATGCCCAGGGACAGCCCATCTCTGGCGGATTTGGCTTTGGCCTTGGCTACGGCCTGGGAGGCCTGGGCTGCTATGGCAGAAGGGGCTATGCCTCCATCTGCTAAGGGCCCTCAGCACCAACCCTGACACCACCAGCTCTAACATCTGCCAAGAGCTCCTGCAACCAAAGCACCTTGTCTAATGGCCTGTCTACTCACGCCTCACACCTGATTTCTTCAGCTTCTTCCTTCTCAAAATTCTTTCAATTCAATAAATTTTTCTTGCATCATAAACAGCGTTGCTTCCTGTTCTTTTTTAATTTCAATGGTCTGACATCCTCACCCTGTGCAATGCCGGCACTCAACCATTATGTGGGATGGAAAGGGAGCAAAGAACATTTCTTAGTAAATATGTCCCCACCAGGGAAAACCAATGCTGACATGGGAATCAGAGCGGAGGGGAGACCTTCCAGAACATGACCCAAGGCCATCACCTCATCTACCCCAGGCTTTGACACAGCAATTATCACCTGGGTACAGCTCTGATGAATTCATTCTATGCCAGCACACACTTGAAAAATTCTCTTCCCAGCAACACAAGTGTGTCCTCTTAATAAACATAGTAATACCATCATGCACTTGGGCAGGAACTCCAGAGGGCAATTGCTTCCATTCTCTTGCTCAAGCAGACCCAGGAGGAGCAGGATTTCCAGGATTATGGCCAGTTCAGTTTTGGACCTCCAAGCAGAGGGAGCCCATTGTCTATAACACTCTGGGGCCATCCAGACACATTGAAAAATTCTTCCTCCTTTTGCCCATGGAATTCCATCTAGTTTTAGTTCTGCCTTCTTTACCTTCATGTCTGCACTGCTGAAACCAGCTGAGGTCCCACACACTGATGACTCCATTGTCCAGGTTGTCTCCTCAGAGTCCCAGCTCTTTCAGTCTCTCCTCTAGCAATGATCCAGCAGGCCTTTAAGTATCTACAGGCCCTCAATTGGTCTTTTTTTCCTATCCCCTTGTACTTCTTTACATCTCAAGGCCAGAATTATCTACACCACATCACACAGGATCTGACCAGTGCACGAAATAGAGGAAGGGCCACATCTCACAATTTGATGGCAACAATTTTCTGAAATCTGTCTTGGACACAGGTGTCGTCCCACTGAAGTAATGGCCCACTGCAATCTATTGGTCACTCTGTTCTTGATCAGCACCACAAGGTCCTGCCCACAAAAGCCACTTTTCAGACTCTGCCCAGAGCATAACCCAGGGCCCAGTGCAATCCCTGCCATGCTGCAGAACTTCTCATTTCCCTTGCTTGAATTTGGGAGATACCATTACCGCCTAATCTCAAGATCCCTCTGCCTGGTGGCACAACCATGTGGGTCTCAGACACTCCACTATTTGCCACCTCGCTGAGGGAGCAACTGTCCAACTGCCCACATGGAACAGAAAAATCCAGGCCCTCCCACCTAGCACAGATGCAAAGCCCAGACCAGCCTAACACAGCTGGGATACCTTGGGGCCCCTCGTCAGAACCCACCCATAAACCAAAAACCATGAGTTCCATTGGATGACCTCACTGATGATACCCCAACTCTCCAAATCTTGGCCACACCTTCAATCCCCTTTGACATACACCATCAACACCAGCCTTTGGTTTCAAATACTCACACTTTAAAGGAGGAATTACCATGATGGAAGGAGCAGGTCCTCATGCACAGCTCAGCTGCAAAGGCCACACCAGCCTGACATGACTGCAGTGGAATGGGGCCCGTCTTCATAACACACCCACAAAATAAAGCATGAAAGTGCCATAAAATGACCCCACTGATGACACACATATATTCTTTGGGCTTCTGTTTTAAGTTTTGGTTTTTCTGACACACATCTTCCAAGCAAAGCATCCCAAATATCCACACACTTAAAAGCTGACACCAAGGTCAAATGGACACGGCCTCAAGAGCAGAATATGACACTGAAGATTGAGGGAAGGAAAACATTCCCCACAGCGACAGTAAAAAGACCAAGACAGACAAAAACGATGTTACAATTTCCATTCAAGTACCACTTGAGTGGAAAAAGGTAAACTCTCGTCCTTTGAAAAACAAATATCCACAGTTGCTTCAACTGCTCCTCAAGTCTACTTACCCTGCACCAGTTTTAATGTCCAGATTTCAATGGGACCCCAGCAAAGGACCCCACAGTGTGACCTCAATGGGCCCAGCTGAGATGAATGCTACGGGATGAACCAACATAAGACATTGGACAGCAGGGGAGGCATCACAGAGATCGTTTTCCGATATCTAGCAGGAGAGGCCTGGCATAGAGACAGCTTTGGAATGTTTGCAATGTGACAGGGAGGAAGAGAATGTATGGAAGGGGACACCCTTAATCTCCAGTAGAGCTGCAAATCCCAGATGAGCCTGACAAGGTTGTGGGGGAAGGAGGACCCTATTCACAGGACACACACAAACAACAGCATACCAGGCTCAGGAGGTGACTTCAATGTTGACACCCCACTGTCAAAGGCTCTGGTCATGTCCACAGCACTCCACAAAAAACATCATCATCAACAGACTTTGCTCTATAATACTTGCATTTAAAGCTGCCGAAAATGTCAGATGGACAAGGACTCAAAAGGAGGATATGACACAGTAGAGTTTTGGGATGGAAAACACTCCCCACCTCACCGCTCACCACTCTGAGTAAACCAGGCACTCTGGCATGCAAAATGCCCCAAGGCCATGGGACAGGGCTGTCCCGTCCATCCAGAACCAGCATAAAAGCCAGCCCAGAGCCTCTCTCCCTCACACACTAATCCTCAAGCCTTCTCCTCCTGCTCCTGCCAACAACCAGGTGAGCTTCAAACCCCTGACGTTCCTGCTCCTGCACCCCTGGCCTCTCTCTTCCAGCATGCTCAGAACCAGCTTCATGCCTCCCCTCAGCCTCGACACTCCCTCACTCTTCTACATCATTGCCCCTCACATGCCCACATCTGTGTCTAACATTGTTCTCTCTCTTCCAGGCACCCTCCACACCACACCCATGGCCTGCCACAACCGCTGCAGTCCCTGCGGACCCACCCCGCTGGCCAACAGCTGCAACGAGCCCTGTGCCCTGCAATGCCAGGATTCCCACGTCATCATCAACCCTTCCCCTGTGTTGGTCACCCTGCCAGGACCCATCATGACCTCCTTCCCCCAGAACACCGCCGTCGGATCCACCTCCTCCGCTGCTCTGGGCACTGAGCTCAATGCCCAGGGACAGCCCATCTCTGGCGGATTTGGCTTTGGCCTTGGCTATGGCCTGGGAGGCCTGGGCTGCTATGGCAGAAGGGGCTATGCCTCCATCTGCTAAGGGCCCTCAGCACCACTCCTGACACCACCAGCTCTGCCCTCTGCCAACAGCTCCTGCAACCAAAGCACCTCAGCTGATGGTCACTCTACTTGCACCTCACTCTGGATCCATTCAAGTTCTCTCCCTTGCCTTTTAATTCTTTTGCCTCAATAAACTTTTCCTGCATCAAAGACTCACTTGTCTCTTCCTTTTGAATTCCAAAGCCCTTACATCCTCACCCATGCGAGGCAAAGGGGCACAACACCTTCCTAAACAAGTAGAACCTCAATGGTAACAACCATAACTGGCACAGGAGGCTTGAAGTTGAAGGGTGAAGGCTGACCCTTCAGCATATGAGAAACACACATCATCTTCCATTCCAAAGGCTTTGACACCACAAAGCTCTCCTGCTCGGTGCTCTGACAAAGACTTTCTATGCCAGCATAGCCTTGACATCATCTCCTCCCATTAGAACTCGCAAACCACACAAACAATCACAATAACATCCACTCTCAGAGAAATTCGGGAAGCGCTGCAAGGCCTTCCATCCTCTCTGATCAAGGAAGGGAACCCAGAGAAAGATTTGCAGAACCACGGACAGGTCATCTCCCCGGGAGAGAGAAACTCCTGCACCTCTTCCACTCTGTGACCACCGTCACATTAAAGAACGGCTTGTCTGCTCTGTCCATGGAATTCCATCTGTTTTCATTTTGCCGTTGCCAACTTCTAAAAACCCAGCATCCAGCCTTGTCTCCTGGAAGTCCCAGCTCTCTCAGTCCCTTGTGAAAAATCCTCCAAAAATCTTGGTGGCCCTGAACTGGCCTTGATTCACTAAGCCTGTGCTCCCCCTCCCCTGTGGAACCCGAACCTGCTCACACCAACTCACATCGTTTTAGAGGATGTTGAACACTTTTGATCTCGTGGATACGACTATTGAGCTGCTTCATTTGTCAAGCTGACTCCAGCTTGACAATTGGATCACAAGGCCCCAGATCATGTTGATTAAATATTATATGAATACAGCAACCCACCTCACTGAACCTTTACACCACCTGTACATCCTTGCATAGTCTGCAATGGTGCAGTAGGTGACACTGCCAAGACATTGCTGAGAGGTGGAGGTAAACACTAGCCATGGCTCCCTCAGCATCCACAGCAAGATTTTTTTTTTCTGTATGTAACACAGAGGTCACTAAGACAGGACTTTGCCTTCCAAATCAACTACAACTGTTCCTCATCACCCTGTATGACCTGCATTAGGAAATGCTTTGTAGGGGAAAAATTGTCCCATCCTTGTCTGCAGGAACAAGGGCCGTGGAAATCCATGGGCAAGGTGGGAGGGAGTAAATGCCCTGGAAGGGGCAGGACCTAATGCCCAGCACAGCCACAAAGCCCAGAGCAGCCTGACAGGGCTGTAAGGGAATGGGGTCTCTCCCTCAAATGCAGCCACAAACCAAAGAACCCCTGTCCCATGCGCTGACCTCATTGTTGACATCCCAAGGTTCCTAGGTATTTGTGGTTGATTCTGGTTTCACTGACACACACTTTCCAAGCAAATCCTCCCCAATACCAACACTCACTTTAAAGCTGCTGCCAAGGTCAGATGGACACAGCCACCAAAGCAGGACATGGAATTGTAGATTTGCTGGAAGAAAAAGAGTCCCCAGCTCATGGCTCATCAGCCTGGGCCAGGTAAGACTCACCTTATCATTTACGTTCATGTACCTTGAGAAAGTCAAAAGGTCAACACATTTGTTCTGAAAATTGAATGTATCCAGGTCATTCAAGTGCTCCACAGACATCATCTTCTGATCCTTCACAAGATCTCACTTCTAAGTGTCACTCAGAGTCCAGCAATGGAACCCCACAGTGTGACCAAGCTATGGCAAGTTGAGATGAGTACTACTGATGAATAAAACCCAAGACATTACAGGGCCTGACAAGAGTCCCCAAACCAAAGGGGTTGTTTTCTCACATCCAGCTGGAAAGGCATGGCATAGAGACAGGTTTAGAATGGTGGCAATGGGACAGGGAGAAAATGTGGATGATGGAAGGGGACACACATCATCCCCAGAAGAACTGCAAAGCCCAGATGAGTTTGACGTGGTTGTGAGGGACTGAGGAGCCTCTCCACAAGACACCCACAAACCACAGTACAACACGGCCATTGGGTCACTTTACTGGTGACACCCACTTGCCAAATCTGACATCCACAGCCCTCCACAAAAACAGCTTCATCAAATGCCCATGGTCTCTAATACTTGCATTTAAAAGCTGCCGACAATGTCATAAGGACAGGGACTCAAAATTAAGACATGACAGAGCAGAGTTGTGGGATGGAAAACATTCCCCACTGGAGGATTCACCACTCTGAGACAACCAGGAACTGTGGCCTGCAAAATGCCCCATGGCCATGCGACAAGGCTGTCCCGCCCCTCCAGAACCAGCATAAAAGCCAACCCAGAGCCTCTCTCCCTCACACACTTCTCCTCAAGCCTTCTCCTCCTGCA